>MU612589.1:0-15192 GCA_025201675.1 Cunninghamella echinulata
AAAAAAAAAAAAAAAAAAAAAAAAAAAAAAAAAAAAAAAAAAAAAAAAAAAAAAAAAAAAAAAAAAAAAAAAAAAAAAAAAAAAAAAAAAAAACTCAAACAAACATCATCCGTAATATTTTGTAATATTTAGTAATCTAACATTTAAACATCGCATAATACTAATCAATATGAAAGAGTATGGAAAAAGTATTTTGTAAAATTAATATATACCTTTCATCGCACGCATTTAGGTAAATATACAACTTTATGTATAGTAGATATCATTAAAAATGTTTGTGTTGATAAACGTAATATGATCCAAGGTACAAATCCATCCACCAAAAGTAATTTTTTACTTTTAGTAGATACCTAATAGTTGGATAGTAGTACTGCATATATAGAATATATCAACTGCTATGATCTTATTCAAGGGTTAAGGAATTGATATAATGGATTCTAAAATGACAAGGCATGTATTTGATCATGGAAGATATCCCGAATAATAACATTATCATTATTGTTATAATACTATATTATTATTAACATTATTTTATTATTATTAATATTGTTCTAGTAAAGTAGTATTATTTAATATAAATGAAATTATACTAAAAAAGATATAAGTTTACTTTTTTTTTTTGTAGCAATAAATCTTTTTTTTTTAATGTGTTTGTATATACATACTTTTATTATAGCTTAAAACTCAGTCTATTTCAGTATCTCAGGTCCATTTTTGATTTAAAAAAAATTAATGCACAGCTACACAGCTGCGGGGGTTTTTTTAAAGTTACATAAATTTAAAGCATGCTTATACGACTGCGGTGGTTTTTTTAAAGTTAAAAGATATCATTTTTTTCACTTTCTTCTTTTTTATATTTTATTTTATCAATCCAACGCATAACTTTCTACTCACCAAACGCCAATTATTAATTGTAAATGGACTCCTTACCTAATGAAATATTAGAAAATATATTTTTGCGTTTACCACAAAAATATAAGATAACTACTGCATATGTTTGTAAAGTTTGGTATCAACTCATTCAACCTTACTTTTATTGCTCTATTGATATTTATTCTCAAAAGCAATTAATGAGATTTATTAAGATGGCAAAAGAAAAAACTATTAATAACAAACCTATTGGTCACTATGTTCAACATCTGGATACCAGTCTTTACGGTGATGTAATGGAAAGAGAAATATTATTAGAAATAGCAAAGGCATTCCCAAATATTCAATCAATTGATGGGTTCTATATATTTGGCGGTATGCCAGATGATGATTATTTACCTGAATTAAAGCAGCTTACTCATTATAAAGGATGGTATATGATTTGCAATAAATCATGGGCAACAATACTATATAATAATAGAGATAAAGTAAAATATTTAGATATAGACCGAAATATAGAATTAGAAATGATTGATGATAAGAAACAACATTCGCTTCCTCCTCCACCTATTCATTTAAAACATTTTGGTTCAACAATTCAAATACCTCCGTATGTCGATGATGGAGAAAATGAAATGATAAAAACAATTCTTATTTTACCAATATTGAAAAATTTGACTTATTTAAATATATCTTTTCCAGCTCTAAAGGTAGAGAATATAGACATCAATAACTCAATAGTCTATGATATGGAAGAACATTATAAATTTCTTTATATTGATGAATATACATTTGAAAATATAAGTCGATCGTGTCCAAAACTTGAATCTTTATCACTTTTAAATATATCTATGACTATATCTGAAGATTATGACCATAAGCTCAAATATAACAACGACGATACTACCACTATGTTTCAGCAACCTCATCATTTAAAAAGTTTATATATTGGGGGTAAAATCATATATCCTCAATGCTTTACATATCTATCAAAAAAATACCCACGAATAAATACATTGAAGTTTGAATTAATCACCATACCACTTCCAGCAGAACTTAGCGAACATTACCAATCAGCAATACATGATGCAATGATGAAATTTCAGTTTTTAAAAACTTTAGATATATATTTAGATTATCCACAAGACGGATTGAGTACACAGCTTGAAAGTAGAATGGAAAATAAAACATTATGGCCAAACAATGATTTTTTACAATGTCTATTGCAACATCCAACACAATTGACCCACCTCAGCTATGAATGTGCTTCACTTGAAGACTATAACAAACAATTTATTATGACTACAGACACTTCTGATCAAACTATCACCAATAATTACATCAATGTGATAAACAAGGTTGTAAAACAACATAATTCATTCAATCATTTGACATATTTATCATTAAACCCAACACTTAGTTATAATGCTCTTTATTACTATCTTTTACAAAACGAAAACTCTATTATATTATCATCTTCAATAACAACACTTTCCATGCATGGGTACA
This sequence comes from Cunninghamella echinulata, assembly GCA_025201675.1. Classification (NCBI taxonomy): domain Eukaryota; kingdom Fungi; phylum Mucoromycota; class Mucoromycetes; order Mucorales; family Cunninghamellaceae; genus Cunninghamella; species Cunninghamella echinulata. Next base: position 2,380 of record MU612589.1, read on the forward strand.
GTGGTGAATTAAATCAACCTATATATATAACAGACTGGTTGGACACCCTTCCTAGTTTAACTAAATTGGAAATATATCGTTGTAGAATTATAAACGATAAAGATGATCTATATGATAAGGATTATTATGACAGAGGTATAGGTAACAGTACAAGCAACGAAATATACCTATGCGAATGGAATAATGATAATATCAGTGTGCATAAATCACATAAACTAATAGAGCAAAGAAAACGACAACAGCTGAATTTGTTTAATAGTGATTACAATAACAATAATAATATAACTTATAAATTAAATGATTTAACTCTTTACTGTTCCGAAATTGCTATGAAAATTGGATTCAATAATTTTTTAAAAAAAACTCCTCATGTAAAAATACTAAACTTACGTAATGTTAACCTTTTATACCCAGAACCTGATGCATTAACTTTACCATCACCATCTTCTAAATTAAATCCTGTTAAAAAAATATACTTTGATTTATCACAAAACAATTTAGAACACCTAAATATTGGATCCTTTAACATTTATTCGCGGATTAATGATATATATTGTGGCTACTACTATGTAAATGAATTAATTATACATGAATCTACTACTGGCGAAAAGCGTACAATAAAAAATAACGTTGGCATATACTTAAGTCTCCCAATAACTATTGATGGTAATCAAATTTATCCTGAAGTTAAAACAAAAGTATGTGAAGAAGATTGTACTATATTGCTGAAATGTAAATATATTAATAAAATTGGTTTCAAATGGTAATGTGAAAAAAAATTACAGTATTTATTATATCATTGTGACTATTAATAACTGTCAATCGCATGATATTATATAATATTAAAACGATTGTATATATATATTAAACTAAATTTATATTTACTAGTATTACTATTTTATATTATAATTTATACAATATTAAGATATTATACTTTCCTTCACTTTTTTCATTAATAAATATTTATACTAAATTTCTTTAAAAAACATTTTAAATTGGTTGATGAATTAAAAAAACAATATTTTTTATTTTTAATTTAATGATAAAAATAAAAAAAAATAAATATCCAATGGAAAAATTGAAAATAATTTTGCATGACTATATGTCTTTGAAAAATAATATACTGCAATTATTTTATTTTATTAAACAAATTGATAAAAATCAGATGTTGGATAAGAAAACTAAATCTCAACTTTGTGTTGACTAATCCGGTTTTGAGAACCTTTTATGATACAAAAAAACCACTTTTACTATTATTTTTTTATTTTCCACCTTGTTAACTTTTTCCCACCCACTAGTCACAAAATATAAATTTTATATGGTTCATTTACTCATTGAACTATTATTAAAAATGAGTATGCTTTTGTAACAAATATATGGTAAAATTATTTGCTCAACAGAGTATAAAACTTGATCAATTTATAATACACAAGCTAACTTTTCTTCTACTATTGACATATATTTAATGGAAAAAAGAAAAAAATATTTATAATAGTTTTATTGTCCATTATTCTCAACGCTTGGAAATTCATTTTACATATAAATTGACGAAAAACAACTAATAAAAACGCTAATAGTGTTTCCAAATATCTATTTTATTAAAAATTTTGTAGTTAGTGTGAAGTTACTTGAATTCTTTTATATGACAATACCCGAAGAAGGTTCATGTAATAAAACCAAACAAAATGAAACAGCCATTACTATATTTCAACAAGTTTACCATTTAAAAATTAATGAGTTAAGGCTATGAATTCAAATTGCATTACCTTATTACTGGGATATAAGCGTGCTAGTACACTTGCATTCAATGAGTAATTTGGAAAGCCAAAGATAAAAGGAAAAAGAAAAACCAAAACATTTATTTCAATATCAATAATATTATTAAATCTATATATCTATTTTAAAAAATAATAGTACATATCTATATATAATAAAAGAAAAAAATAAAAATAATATTTTTTTTTATAAAGCATATATAGATTAGAACAGAGAAAAAGCGTACAGAAGATATGAAATGCTACTTTTTTAGGTAATTATAATTTCCTTTTTAATACAATCATTAAACAATTCACTGATCTTTTATTCACAAATGTATACATAACAAAAAATAGGTCAAAAATAAAAAACCGAAATGAATCTTAGATATTATATGATGAAATTTTAATATATAATTTTTTTAAAAAATTAATGTTTGTATAGATACTTCTATGCTATGTTAGTAATCCAATTTTAGAATAATAATAATAATTCAATAATGAATCCGCTTTCAGAAAATGATCTTGGCCAAGCTTTACATAGATGTGGTAAAAAATACCAATATTGTTGTTTTAATGTTATTTTATTTTGTTATAAATACATATTAAAAAAAATATATTAAAGTGTAGTAAAAATACCAGCAAAAAAAAAAAAAAGGATCGAGGAAATAGTAGAATTTTGTTTTAAATACCGTCTTTTTTTTAAAAAAAAATTGAGGAGCAAATTTTTTTTTTTCTTTCGCTCCCCTCTCACTTTATATACATAATAGTAATAATAATACAAAACAAAATGGCATACGAATGTAGTTTACAGGGTATAATTATAGGTGAAGAAAAAAAGAGGGCTGTTATAGATCGTATTGTTGGTATAGCTGGTAATGAATCGTTGATGGATTTATATGAACACGAAATAGTGTTTACACCAACAGGTAAAAGATAAAAATAAAATATAATAAAATGGTAGCCATTTAGTCAAATATATACAATAAAGTAAATCATAAAATAATAAAATACTCAAGTCTAATATATATATATATATATATATATATATATAAAATACCTGAATCTATTTATTCTTTGTATTAGTTCAAACACCTATTGGACCGGCAAGAAATGATGATGTAGTTTTACGACTTGTTTCAAGGATTGAAAATGAACAACAGGTTTCTTTTAAACATAGACAATGGTAATATATATTCGTTATAAGATAAATAAAGCTATAAGATATAAAAAAGGTATATTTATAATAAGAGTAAAAATAATAATCATGATCTCTTATGAAAATTTATATAGGTTTTTAACTATGCAAGGGGATCCTGAGCCACAAAGAGGAAGATCTGCTATTGTACGGCCTGTCACAAGAGTTCAAATTGCAGGAGATGTATTTAGATATATGAAATCATTAGGATATAGGTATTATATATATATTTAAAGAGAAAAAAAAAAGTAAAAAAGAAAAGGTATACGAGTTATGCTCATTTTATTATTCTTATTTTATTATATAAAACAAGTTATTCATTTGAAGTAGTACGGAAAGGCCATTTAATAGTGTTCGATAAGTTACTAAAAATTACTATTAGTCAGTTATATAAAGTGAAAACAAAAGTCAATATATCTACAGCCTATTTATTTCAACCTGAGGATATGTGGTTAGTAGAAGTAACAACAACACCTGTTGCTCAAGAACATGTGCATCCAATGACAGTTCATTTACATAAATTTAAATCTACAGTGAATGGGTAACATCAGAATGAATATATAATAATAATAAAAGATATGTCCACTTTTATTTTTTTTTAAAAAAAAAGATAGCAATAGTTAATATTAATCATGAATTTTTTTATTATTATTAATCCATTAGGATTATTGATCTGGAATTTGTGGATAATCGCGCATTACATAATAAAGTCAACTACTCTTAATACCATATCATGGAACACCCAGCCTTATTAAATAAATAATTAATTAAATTAGTTTTTTAACAATGTAAATAATAAATCAAGCTTGTCTTTAATAAATATATATGAACGTGTATTTTTTTTAAAGAAAAAAAGAATATTTATTATATAAGTCTCTACATTTTTTTTTTTTAAAAAAACAAGGTCGATAAAATAGAGTATCTAAACAATTTCTACATTGGTTTAATTTGATATAAAAAATTGTACATAAAAAATAAACAAAAAAAGGATTATATTTCATTAAAGGCAACTACAGCATATTTCCCAGCACATTTCCATTCATGAGTTGAAACTCCATTTTCTTCTAACTCCTTCTCTTTTCCTTCAGGTAATCCAACAATAGTTTCAGCTTTATTTGTACGTAAAGAAAGTATGCTTGTGAACTGTTCGGCCATATCTTTTCCAAGGGCGATTTTAAAAGGTGTAGTGACTGGCCATTTACAATCAAATACCAATTTTCTAAAATTCAAATCACCTTTAAAAATCACCAAATCTGATTGAGATAAATCTCGAAAGAGTTCAGGTGCTTCAGTAGGTAAATAACGATAGGCTAAACCATTACACCAAAAGTCATCCGATTGAATTACTAATTGCCCTTCTTGTACATATTGTTGCCAGCGTTTCACCATGACCTCTAATGCGTTCACTTGTTCTTCTGTATGATGTTGACCTGGGAAAAATGTGCGATCTAAACAACAATCAAATAAGATGGGTATATCCTTTGGCATCACATCAGATACAAACCATGGGATTGTTTTACAATTAAACACTATTTTAGAGGCTCGTTTAGTTTGAAGTAACCAATCAGCAAATACAAGATCTACAAAGACTTCAAATCCTAATACATTTATGAAAAAAAAAAAAAAAAAATAAGGTATGAAAAAAGAATGGTGAATAAAATAAAAGAGATGGAGTGTTATTTTAGTTTTCACCTACTCTACTCAAACCTATGTATCATATCTACTCCTTCTCTAATTTTTATTCTATTTCCTACCAGAGTTATCCAATACAAAATCAATGCGACCATTTTGCAAATCTTTTAATTTATGCCAAACTTGATCGATATGATTCACCAAAACAAGTTTCAATTGTTCAGCCAATTTTTCTTTTTCGGTTGCTTGTAAACGTTTAATATCTTCTTCAGTCATATTGGTTAAAAGGCTAAGATCAGTTGCATTCCCCCACAAACAAACTTGAATGATTTCATGAAAGATTAATTCTTGATTTTCCATTGACATAGGTTGTTGAATCATGGCTGGTATTTTCATCGCCAAATCATATACTGAAGCATAGGATCCACGGAAGGTAGCAATCTTTTGATTATTAAAAATATCATATTCTCGCCAATGATGGGTTAAACTATACATTTCTTGAATTCGTCGATACATGTAACATTCGTTAAATAACCAAGAACCATTGAACCATGTGGATTGAGGGAAATACTCTTGAATATGTTGATTCCATGTATTGACATCCTTATCATTATCTTGTAAAAGTCTATCATAATAAAAAAATTAAATAGGAAAAAAGTGGAAAAAAAAAAAACAGTTTTGAAACGTCAAATACATAAAATGAAATAAGAATGTAAATAGAAATACCAATACACTCCAAAATAAATATAAATATGAGTATCTATCTTACCGTAACTGTTTATCGCTTTCTATTTCCTTTTTTAAATCTTCTAAAGCTTTAATAATAACCAATCCTTCTTCTTTTCTTTCATTATCTCTTTCGTTATCAACAGCTAAACGCATATCGGTAATCCCACTATCAATAATAATAGGCCATCTTCTTACTGTACTATCCCAAGCAAATGATCCTTTTTCGGTAGCTCTATAAGTAGGATAAGGTGGGTTATTAGGTGTTATATTAGTATTCATACTAATGTATTTATATTTGTTTTTATTTTAAAAATAAAATAATAAAAAGGTGAAAGAGAAGGGTAACATTCAAAAAAAAAACTAAAAAATATATAAATTATATACTCAGGCCGCCTGCCAATAGGAATATTTTATTATTTACATAGTGTAGAGAAAGGGAAAGGAAAAAAAAATGTTGGGGTGGACAAAAAAAAGAATAGTTTTTTTTGTCTAAATTGTCTATATCTATTTATCTATCAAATAAGTTGAATGTATAAAGCTGAATCTATTTTTTATTTTTTAATGTTGATTAAGTTTTGCTTTTAAAGCCGATTGCTCTTCTAACAAAGCTTGTCGCTGTTGCTCTAATAATACTTGTCGTTCGTTGGAAGATAGCTGTTCTAGTTGTGCTTTCATAGCTTTTTCATCTTGAGATTCTCGTATTTGTATACCAACATAATATCCTACTGGGACAGTAATAATTGCTATGGTTGGAATGATATTTCGTCGTATTAAATTAATCATGATATTATTTATATATTTATATATACAAAGATTAGAGAAAAAAATAAGTGGAAGAAAGAGAGAAAAAAAAAAGATTTAAACTTCTTTTAGTTTTTGAGTCCCGACACGCAGTTCTTTTTATTTATCTTAAGACGCTTTATATTAAAAATATGGGTCTATTATTTTTTTAAAAAAAATACAAGTAAATATTTGTAATATATATGTATACGTTATTTAAAATGATTAATTTAATATTATTTTTAATCTATATAATATGAATATGAAAAAAAAATAGAATGATTATTGTATTAACGACGTCATATGAAAAAAAAAGAAAAAGTGATCCTTTAGTTTATATTTAAAACTCAGTGTGCCGGTTAGTTTTTTTGAACCATGTTGGAAAATTTTTTTTGTATATTTTTTTTTTCTCTTTCCCCTTTCTTTTTACACTAACTTTCACCTCACTCTTTTTACATATATAAAACATGTCAGCAAAGATTCTTGGTACCGTTCAATCCTGCGTTAACAAAGTTATTGGTAAATAAGATTAATGTCACTACTATTTTATACTGATTGAAAGAAAATGGAGTTAACGAAGAAATATAAATAAATAAATAAAATAAACAACAGCATTTAGGATAATACAGCAATAATAGCTATAATAATATCAGTTTTTAAAACGAGAAATAACGACGGGAATAAATGACATATATAAAAACGGAATAGAACCATTTATTAATATACATCTCTATTTTATTTTTTTTTATTATTATTATAAATAGCTTTTCAAAAGCCTATTGTCTATAACGCCAAGGTAGCAGGTGAAATTGCCAAACAAGTTTATACTAAAGAAGGTATGAGTTTCCCCACTGGTACTCAATTTGCTGAAGCTCAAAATGTTGTCAAGAATAATCTCAACATTCAAGCTGTAAAGAAATGGACTTGGTCTGATGTTGCTAAAGGTGGTGTTGTTGCTGCTGAATTATATACTTTCTTCCTTATTGGTGAAATTGTTGGTCGTAGAAACTTAATTGGTTATGATGTAAAAGGTTCCGATGCTAGTCATCATTAGATATGTTTTTTTTTAAAAAAAAATTTGATTTTATAAATATATAAAATATACATAAAAAATATATATAAATCATTCTATTTCACTATGATTTTTTATTATAATTACTATTATTTTTTATTATATCTACCTAGTCTAATGAATGATAATGAAAATGGTTTTATATTGGATAGATTAATCATATATCCTTATAAGAGGTTCTAAAAAAAGGATTTAAAAGAGGATGAATTGGGATGAAAAAAGATAAAGAGAAAGTAGATATATAAAAAGGCGGCTCACGTGGTTAAATAAATAATAATAATAATAAAACATCGGCGCTCACTCTCTTCATGAATGAAATCGACAAGTGTTTCTCCTTAATGGATTAAACTTTAATGGATGAAAAAAGACAGAAACTTCTATTTAAAATAGATTAGGGTAATATTTGTCAACTATTCTGTTTTTATTTTATTATAATTATAATTATTCAATGCGTGATCTACATCTAACATTAAAAAAAGAAGGGGAAGAGGGCAAAAAAAAAGAGTGGGAAATGAATAGGGGGATAAACTGAAAAGGGAGAAAGAGAAAAAAAAGTACAAATTACCTTTTTGGATTAGTTATAAAAGAATATAAGAATAGGGTTTGTATTTTATTTATTTTCTCTCTTTTTTTCTTTCCCTTTTTTTTCTTTATCAAAATAATAATAATAGTTAAGAATTAAATGAATCAAGATATACCTACTACTTTACCTATTGTTCCGCTTTATAATAAGGTGTTATTGCCATCTATTGTTACCAGTTTTAGTATTGAGTATGAAGAAGCCAAATATATTTTAAGGCACATGGAAAATAATGACCATCGTTATATTTTATGCGTTCCTTCTAAACAACCTAACTCTTCTGGCCAAGATAATGCTAGTCCTTTCACCCATCTAAATTCCATTGGATGCGTTGCTATGATTGTTAATGTGGATACATCTATGAAAGATCATATTGTCTTACTTGTTCATGGCATTTGTCGATCTACTCTTCAAGATATTTATTCAGATAATCCATTGGATGCACTTTATCAGGCTCAAGTCTCCCATCACTTTATGGAAGGGATCAATGATATGAAATTTTGGTATCACCAATTTTGTCAATTGGGTAATGATTTTGTGGTAAAAATGCGTTCTATCGGAGTATCAAATACGGTATTATCTCCTTTTCAACACCTTTTTTCTACTAATGATAATATTTCTATGGATGATGACAGTGATTATGGCAACAATTTACCTTATACTTCAGTATTTGATGTAGCTCACTTTTTACTTTGTATGACCGACGCTTCTATGGATGAAAAATTAGTGGTTTTATGTTTAACGGATACCAAGTCCATTTTACAAGAAATTCAATCTATAGTCATACGCTATTTGCAGGTAATAATAATAAATAAATATATATAAATAATAAATAAATAAATAAATAAATATAAATATAGATATATAAACTGCATTGCTTTAATATTTGCATATTTTGGATATTTTATTTGTATTGATTAAAACTTTACTTTCCTTCCATTCTCTTTTTTCTATTTATTTTTATTTTAGGCACTTGATGATTCACAAAAAATTCAACAATCTATTGAAGAAAAGTTGGATACAAAAAGAAGAGAATTTTATTTACGCCAACAGGTAAATTTTTTTATAAAAACCTCCCTTTTTTTTATTGTTAGTACTATTTTCTACTTTTTCTTTAATTAAATATTCATTTATATATTTATTATTATTATTATTATTATTATTATTATTATTAATAGTTTCATATTATTGCACCAACCATGAAAAATGAAAGTTCGTCATTAACAGATATTACTTCGTCCATGACAGCCACTTCTACCATGATTCATTTATCCAATATATCTAATAATAGCAATAATAACAATAATAATCAAGTACAGCAATACCAACAACAGCAACAAGATGATTTATGTTTATTTATGCCAAAACAAGATGATGATGATGATACTTCCATATTAAAAAACCAATTAAACAATGCTGGTTTACCTTCTCATATCCAATCAATTATCAAGCGTGATCTGAATCGATTATCTAAAATCCCAAGTGCTGCTCCCGAATCCACCTTATTAAGGACATATCTTGAATGGATTGCAGATTTGCCATGGAAAAACTCTAATCATTCTAATGTTTTGGAAATTAGTACTGCAAAATATCAATTGAATGCTGATCATTTCGGGTAAGACAAAAATTAACATAAGAAAAGTAATATAAAGAAAAAGTTTTTTTTTTTTAAAAAAAAAAATAGAGTATATTCCCTTTGAATTAATAATAAATCATTCTTTTAATTTTATTATTATTAGTTTAGATTATGTTAAAAGGCGTATTTTGGAATACTTATCCGTCCTTAAAGTTAAAAAAGATACTGCTTCTTCCCCTATATTATGCTTTGTTGGCCCGGTAAATGACAAAAAAAAATTGATAAGATAAACATAATTATAATTATCATAAAACTGTAACACATAAAATAAAAAAAGAAAATTCATCCTTATATACATTTTTTTTATTATTTATTTACGTATTGATATACATACTTAGCCAGGCGTTGGTAAGACGACCTTAGCCATATCTATAGCAAAAGCATTACAAAGAAAGTTCCATCGTATTGCATTAGGTGGCGTACGAGATGAAGCCGAAATCCGAGGACACCGTAGAACTTATGTTGGTGCATTACCTGGTTTGATCATTAGTGGGTTAAGAAAAGCTGGTGTCAATAATCCCTTATTCCTTTTAGGTAAATATACATATACATACACATATACATATATACATATATACATACATATATATATATATATATTATGTAAATAAATAGATAAAATAAATTAAAATTAAAATAATAGTAACACTAATTTTATAATATATATATATATATATATATTATAAATATAGATGAAATTGATAAAATAGTTCAAGGTACACATCAAGGCGATCCTGGTAAATGCACAAAATAATAATAATAGTAATAATAAGGTTTTTATTTACTTATTTGTTTATTTATTTGTTTATATTATATTTTATATTTAGCTGCTGCATTATTAGAAGTATTAGATCCTGCACAAAATACATCATTTACAGATCATTTCTTAAATGTACCATTTGATTTATCCAACATCTTATTTATTGCCACTGCTAATTCGCTTGATACCATCCCACCAGCTCTGCTTGATCGTATGGAGGTGATTCAACTTCATGGGTATACTATGGATGAAAAATTAGATATTGCCAAATCTTATTTAGTACCAAAACAACTTTTCGCTCATGGGTTTAGTAATAAAGAAAATGATGCCATCCCAACACTTTATTTATCCGATCAAGTCTTGACACATTTAATTGAAAACTATACAATAGAAAGTGGTGTTCGATCTTTGGATAGAGTCATTGCAAGTGTATGTCGTTATAAATGTAGAGAATATGCGGATTCCTTGGAAAACGCTTCTATGACTTTTAACCCAACTGTATTATGTCAAGATTTAGATACTATATTAGGGGTAAATATATATAATTATAATTATAATTATAAAGAATAAGGTTCTTTTTTGTGTATTATGCTTATATTGTCATACTTTTATTATTATTATTATTGAATAGATTGCACCATATGGCAATGAAGCATTAGATACCCATGCTACACCAGGTTTAGTAAACGGATTAGCATATTCACAAAGTGGATGTGGAGGCGTGTTACCAATTGAAGCCAATCAAATGCCAGGTCAAGGACAACTAAAATTAACAGGTAAGATGTAAATAAAATAAAAAAGTAAATCAATGAATATGATAAGAGTAATAATAAGGGAATGGTTGACTGACTGATTGATTGGTTATTATTATAATTATTATTAAAAAAGGATCATTGGGTGATGTGATTAAAGAATCAGCACATATCGCATTATCATGGATCAAGGCTAATGCTTACCATTTAAGATTGACATCTCATGAAAAGGAACGTTTACTATCAGATATGGATTTACATTTACATATTCCAAATGGAGCTCAAAAGAAGGATGGACCTAGTGCTGGTGTTGCCATGACGATTTGCATGATATCTTTATTTTCTGGTAAAATCGTTCCACGTAAAACAGCCATGACTGGGGAAATAACTTTAAGTGGAAAAGTAATGCCTGGTAAGTTTTTTATTTTTTAAAGATAATGTTATATAAAATAGAATTAAATATAGAATCTATACTTATATTATTATTATTCATGTTTATATAGTTGGCGGTATTAAGGAAAAGGTAATATCTGCTCATCGTGCTGGCGTTACTAAAGTTATCTTACCATTAGCAAACAAAAAAGATTTATTGCAAGATGTTCCTGATAAAGTAAAAAATGATTTAACCATTGTATACTGTCAACATATATCTGAGGTATTAGAAGCTGCATTTAATGAAAAATTTGATCATGATACTCTAACTGGGTATCCTATTCAATATGCCAGTCGACTTTAAAAAAAGAAATAATAATTATATACATATGCTTTATATATATATGTTTACTTTCCTTCCGATTCAATTCATTTACCAATATATATATATATATATTTTACTACTATTACTATTATTACTATAATTTTTTTATATCCATTTAACTATTCCACACCACTCTTAATTTATTCATTACTACATTCACTTTATTAACATTCACTTACTCTTTATTTTTATTTATTTACTTTCTTTATCATTATCACTTTCTCTATTTTTATTACTTTTAATTATTAATTATAAATATTTAATATTATTCATTTAAAATAATTCATAATTTGGTTATGCATTTACTTAATAAAAAATAAAACATATAAAATATCTATTTATAATGAAATATAAAGAGTTGATGTAGTAAAGTCGATTCATTTTTGGTTTTTTATTTATCAGTAATTTATAAATGATGATTCACTATAACAGTAAATGTGTTTAAAATAAGCCTCAATATATGGTCTTATACATATATAAATATATATGTATATATATGTATATCAATTTCTTCATCGGCTTTATAAATTTATTGTCCTTGCTTTGTATATAATGCGTGTTATGCAAAGCGGCGAGTAGATCTACAGTTATAATAAATCAATTATTTTATTGTATATTTTAATGTAACAATGATATTTTCATTTTTTATATGTAGCATAAATCTAGTGTGATGATATTAAATATCTATAAATTTATTTAAAGAATAAAATTTAACTAATGATAATCATATAACGAAAAAAAGTCTAGATGCGTAAACTTGCTATCCCTTGAGCCATTAAAATACCAAGTCAATTTATTTATCATTTATGGATATAGATAATCAATATAGTCCTTTAATTTAATTCTCCAATGTTTAACATCATCGTATGGTTTATACTGCATATCAAAAATATTCATGTTATTAACAGCCTTGTATTCTCACTTTTTCAATAAATTTAAAAGATGAATAAAAATAAAAATAAATGTTATTAGATTAAAATCTTTAATGTAATGATATATATATAAAGTTGACTGGCATACTGAACCATAACGCTATTTTTTATGTGGTCATTACACTAAGGTGTTTTTTATTGTGTTTTTATTGGTGCCCTATTTTTGTGCTCGAAGCATAAAAGTCGGAAATAGAAATATAGTGGCTTAAATTTTTTTTAACACTTGAATTT
>MU612590.1:0-15182 GCA_025201675.1 Cunninghamella echinulata
GTAATATAATTTATTAAATAGTCATATAATATAATATAATATATATAATATAATATATATAATATAATAAGATATATGTATATAATATGAATATTGTTTAAAACATTCTTGATAAATCAATTTTTATTTTATTTTATTTTTTAAAAAAGTGTGGGGTAGAATCATGTGTACTTGTAAAAAAAAAGATCAATGTTTATCAATCCTTGATAAAAAAAGAAATAAAGATAGGTTAATCAATCATTACTGTAAAAAAGTAGACATTATTACCTTTTCTATTAAAAAACTTTAAAATATTCGCATGAAAATAAAATTAATTTAGAGTGTGTGTGAGTGAAAGTAATAAAAAAATTAATATCCATTAAGATTATTGGTTAATTGTAAATACCATAGTAAAAAAATAGAATAATAAAATAATTTATGTATATCATCACCAATGGTTAATAATAATGATGAAAGAGCTATTAAGCTTTTTTTTTTTTTTAAAAAAAATGCTCATAAAAAAATTTAAAACTCATTTCTTTTTAAAGTGATCATTTTTTATTTTTTTGTTTTCCTCTTTAGCTTTTTATTTTTTGTTTTCCTCTTCTTCAACTTTTTATTTATTTATATATAATATAGCAAAGTTTTCATTGAATAGTATGAATTCCATTTATATATCAACATGATTATACATCTATGCATCACCAAAAAAGAAAACGGATATAATATATACAACAGGGATACCTTTTTTTTTTCCTACTTTTTCTTTTTTCCTTCTTTTTTTTATTATTATAAAAAAATAGCTGTACAATGATATAAATACATCTTAGCATACGTACATATATACATACATACATATATATAAAATCATATACAAATATGCACATATACTCTATTTATAAAAAGTAATCTTATGGATTTATATTATTATTATTATTATTATTTAATATAAATATAAATATAAATATATATATTTTAATATGAGGGAAAAATAGTAATAATAGTGAATACATGTATGAAATAAGCTATTCTATATTAATAAGCACTTATATAATTGTTATTTATTTTATATATATATATATATATACATATAATGCAGGTTTTCCCTCCCCCCCCTTTTTTTACACCTCTTTTTTTTTTTATTTAATCAAAAAATTTTATTTCTTTCTTGACATTTTCTTCCTTTTTTATTTTATTTTCCTACTATTCATTTTTATTGATCATAAAATATTTTCTCTTTCTTTTCCTTTTCTTCATTTTTTTTTTCATTTCCCTCTTTTATAATACCTCTTTATTTATCTATATCTATTCATCTATCTATCCATTCAATTATCTTATTTTTGAAAAGAGATCAGCAAAACAAAAAAAAAATGACATCATATTGGTATTCAACAAATGGAATGGACCAACGAAAGTTATCCAATAAGCATATGCAGTTATTAGATGAAGCATTTGAAAGAAGAACAAGAGTACAAATATATGATGAAGAAGCATTAGGTCATAGTATTCCTGCCATTGCTAATCCATATCAAGGAACCATGTCAGCAGGTGATATTCATTATGGACTTTACCGTTATCCTTCATTATGGCAAATGGATGAAGAAGATGGTTATGATTTGGATACAAGTTTATTAATGAATATCAACATGTCGTTATCTACTTCTTCTACATCTTTGACATCATCAACTACAACAAAAAACAATAATAGTAATACAAAGAATCGATTCCAACAGCATCAACATAAATTATTTTCTTATTCAAAACAATCTTCTCATCATCATCCATATTCTCAACGAAGAAAATCATCTTCTTTGCAAGATGATCCTTGTTATTGTTGTATTATTAGTTAAAAAATAAAAGAAAAAAAAAATTAAAAAATAATAATTAAAAATGAAAATGAAAATGAATATATATAAAATAAATAGAAACTCATTTATAGATAGATCTCCTTAATCATTTTATTGTTTACTATCATAACCTTATTCCTTTCTAGCCCCTCTTCTACCTCCTCCTTATATATATCTCTTTTTATTATTATTATTATGATTTTTTATTTTTTATTTTTTTTTCGTTCTTTTGAAAAAAGAATATATATACATTTGTATTTGTATATGGATAGATATAAATATAAATAGATAGATTTGGATTTTTATTTTTGTTATAAGAAAAAAAAAAAAAGGAACAGAAAAATATAACTTGTCGAAAAAGAAAGGATTAGATGGGGTGATGATAACGATAGATGATGAAATAATAAAGTTAAAATAGATGTAATAAATTATAAATATATATGTACGTACGTATCTTTACGATTGGTCTCTCCTTTTTTTTTTTTTTAAAATAATAATAATAATAATAATATTATAAAAGAGTAATTGGTATCATATTAAATAAAAAGAAAAAAATGGGTATCGACTTTTTTTAAGCAAAAGGAAGAATCAAAATAATAATAATACAATAATAAAGAAAAGGGGAAAATATGTCTTAAAATAAGCTGTTGTTGATACTGCTAAAGACATCAATTGATCAGAACGAAGGTTACTAGGTACACCACCACCAGGTCGATTACATTTAAAATAGCTCGCACATGATTGTTTACATAGTCCATCTGTTAGCCCATTACATCCTGCCTCACATGTTTTTTCTTTCCCATTGCATTCGGCTATCACGACTGGCCATTGGAAAGGTAAACTATCTGGTAATTTATTCTAAATAAAATAAAATATATATGAAATTGAATTTTAAATACATAAACAAATAAATAAATAAACTTACTTGACAAGTACATCCCCATTTTAATGTATTTATATCACAAAAACTAAAGTAAATAATACAACAATCAGTTTTGGATTGGCTTTTTTTTTATTTTTTTATTTTTTTACTTTTTTCCATCATACTTTAAATTAGTTGCTTGATTACAAACGTTCTACGTTTTTTATTATTCATTTTTTTTTAAAAGATGATTTGTAAATATAATATATATACATGTGTGTATTTGTGTATGTGTATGTTTATGTTGATCAATATTTACCATACAGTATGATTTTTGTTGATCACAAATTAAAGTTTTCTCGGTCATATTCAATTCATTGACAGACCAATCTCCTAAAGGTAAATTAACTAAATAAAAAAAAAGCATATCAATAAATATACATGTATACATTTATTGTATATGTTTGTTTTGTATTACTATTTTTTTGTGATGAGTTATCATTGGAAGAAGAAGAATCGCCGTCAACATTTTGAGCAATAATAAAAGGTAAAAATAATATAATAATCAATAGAGAGGAATGAGTCCAATTATTCATTTCTGTTATAAAAAAAAGAAGAATAGCTCTGTTGAAAGGAGAAGGAAATAAAAAAGAAGAGAAAAGAAAAAAGAATAGTAATATTAAGATAATAATAAGATAATGATGATGATTGTTTAATATGTTTTACTATTAAAATCCCCTTTATTATTGAAAATGATCTTTATATAGAATAATCCCTTGATCAGTGCTTTCATAAATAAATAAAAATCTAAGATTAGGCGTAATATGTTAATTGATATGTCATATTAAAACAACTGTTTAAAGGGGACAAAGTCACTTTATTATATAAAATATAAATAAAAATATAAAAGGAGAAGGCTATTTAAAATATTTTCTAGGACCCCCTTTTTCCTATTTTCCTTTTCTTTCTTTCCATCTCTTTCTCTTTCTCTCTCTCTCTTTTTTTCACCTCTTCCTCTTATTTTTCACCTCTTCTTCTTTTTATTTATCTCTCTTTATTATAAAACACACTTTTACATTCCTTTTATATAATATTGATCTTATGCCAATTCATTATAAATCTTTTTTTTTTATTGCCTTTTTTATTATTGTTTTAATATTCACTCACTTTTTCAATACTCGTCCTAATATAACCTCCTTAGATAATATATCCACTTTAAAATCTAATGTATATATATATATATATATATATATATATATACATACATACATACATAGAAAAGTAATATTCTGAATAACAAACTAATATTATACATATATCTATTATAGCATTGTAGTAATATTGAATTACAACCTAACCAATGTGAATTCGTAAGAGATACTTGCGATGGATTTAGTTCTTTATACCTTGAATTTTATTATTGTTCAACTTTATGGAAACCTGTGATTATTTTGATACTTGTAATAATATAATATATTATGCATATATCTATATATACATACATATATATATATTTTCTATTATTAACTTATTGCCCACTTTTTCTCTTTTTTTATTTTTATTTTAATAGCTATCTACTCTTTTATTATTATTTGGTGCTATTAGTATTGTTGCTTCTGATTTTTTCTGTAAGTGATCACCTTTTTTAGTTATTTTTATTATTTTCAAATAATATTTTTGCACGTACTTTTTTGACAGATTTATATATATATATATATGTCTGACTTTTATTTATTCATATTCTCACTGTTTCTTATTCATTTTAATTTTTATGAATCATTAGGCCCAAATTTACAAACCATCTCGGAAAAACTAGAGTTATCAGAAAGTTTGGTAAGAATCATTATAATGGTTATTTATTTATTTATTTTAAAGAATGAATTGAAATATTTAAAATTGTACTCTTTTAACTTTTTAACCTAATTAGGCTGGTGTAACTGTTTTAGCATTTGGTAATGGAAGTCCTGATTTGTTTGGTACATTTAGGTAAAAATAAAATAATATATGCATAACGCTTATTTTTCTAAACATAAATAAAAACAAACAAGAATAACATAATCAAATAACCTATATATATATGTATATCTATTTTATATTCTAATACATAGTGCATTAGATAATGGCTCTGGATCTATGGCAATAGGTGAAATTATTGGTGCTGCCTTTTTTATTGTTTCTGTAATTACCGGCTGTATGGGTATTATTCGTCCTTTTCAAGCAAAACGTATTACTTTTATGCGGGATGCTTCCTTTTTAACCGGTGCTGTGGCCTTGCTAACTTGGATTGTTTATCATGGAAAAATTTATTGGTATCATGGTTTAGCTTTAATTGGTTATTATATTACCTATGTCGTTACCGTTTTATTAAGCTCTTATAATTGGTCAGGAGATCAAGATATTCAAAAAGAAATGGTTTCTAAATTTGCATCGGCTCCTTTTATAGATGAAAATACTCGGTTATTAGGATCAAAAGGTAAATAAGAATAATAATAAAATAAGGATAGCGCTTTTTTTTTTTTTTTTTTCTCTTAAAATAATAATAATGTTTTTTTAAAAAAGATATCATATGATTTAACTATATCTCATTTAATTTCTCTCATATATATTTTTTTAACTATTAATTTAGGTGGTTCTATGAAACCTCCTCGTTTAGATATTCCTGATAATGGGTTTACTTATTCTGTATCAGATTATGAACCTCATTTAGGTCATATCATTCGTCCTACAACACCGCTTTCTTCAAGACCTTCTTTACATATTGATACTTCTCTTCATCGACAGCAACAAAATTTACCTAGAACAACTAGTACAAATGGTTCTATTTCAACTTTAAGACGTTATCGACGTGCCATGACTCCACGCGTGGGCATCAGAACTTCATTATTCAGTGCAATTGAAGTAAGTGGATTTATACAAATAAAAAAATAAAAAAAAAGATAGAAATTAGGAAATAAAAAATAAATGTATAAATATTATATATATATATATATTCACCTTTATTATTGCTTTATTTCATTTCATTTTTAATAGTTCCAAAGTCAAGTCAATTCAATTAGACGTGCTAGTAGTACTCAACAAGTAGTAACGCCTTCTTTATTAGCACCTACAGAACAACCCCATCGTAGACGACAAATTTCCATGCCTCAAGAAATCTGGCAAAGATCTTCTTCACCTTCTTCATCCAATAACTTATACCTTCATACATCCCAGCATCATCATCATGGTAGACCTCGTGCATCAACATTAACTGGTAATAATCAATTATCAGTATCAGCAGCTTTAATAGGTGGAGGAGGAGGAGAAGGGGAAGGGGGCACAACAACAACAACTGGATTATCAGTCTCATCATCCAATCATCGCCCAACTACACCTGAAAGTACAAATAGTAGTACTGGCGTTGCTGAAGATTATTTTGCTTATTTATCATCACAACAGCAACATGTTCCTTCTACTCGACCTATGCAACAATTGATGATTAATACACAACTTTTACCACCACCTTCCATTATTACTACATCTATATCTAATGACCATCAGCAAGTCCATGAAACTAATAATCAGCAAGAAAGAACCATTCCCGAAATTCGTTTAGCTCCTCCAATGATGGAACAATATCATACACCTTTAACAAGTACCATCTCACCTAATTGTGAACGATTGCCTATTTTTCCATTAAATACAAATTCAAATAGTAATAATGAGCATGGTAATTCATTACATGTTATGACACATAGTCCTAGTATGGCCAGTACCAATACAGAATATGATTGCTTTGTTTCAGCATGCCAAAGCCCTGTCGTTACACCCATCAATGATCATCCTTCTTTATCTATACCAACCTCACCTATTTATATCAATAAAGATACCACTACACTTACAAGTGATTCTCATCTTCAACAACAACAACAAATACCTAAATTACAATATCATACTGTGAATAATATACATATCAATACAAATTTAAATGAAATTGCATCTATTTATAACAATACCACTACTCATAACCATGATTTAAATATTTATCTCAATGCTTGGTATCCTCATTTAGAACAAATGACCATAGTCTTATTCCCAACTTTACAAGATTGGTCTTCTAAATCATGGTTCTCTCGTCTTAATTCCATTATTGCCATGCCATTAGTGTTTGTTTTCACTTTAACTTTACCTGTAGCAGAACCTGAAGAAATGAAAGTTGATGAAGTGGAAGTCATGTTACCAGAAGATGATGGGTACCCAATTATCATGAATGGTCCATCTTCTTCTATTTATCATCATCCATCTTCTTCTTCTTTTATGATTGAGTCTCATCATCATTCTCAACAGCAACAGCAACAGTTATATGGTAGTGTTACTGTGACAGGCCCTTCTCCACCTTCTCATTCAACTTCTCCTCTTGATAAATTATATTCTGATAATCATCATCAGTATAACCAACATCATTCACCTACCACACCACGTATTCGTACTACTATTATTCCTAAATCAACTTCTTATTTAACAGTGCCAGCTTCAGAAAGTGATTATTTATTAACTCAACCACATCATCATCCACAACCATCATCACCATCACCATCTTCTCCTTCTCGTAGTAGACAACCTACTTCAGTTTCTGAATTATCTGAAATGGTAGAAGAAGCTTTACAACACGGTTGGTGTAAATGGTTGTTGGCTTTACAATCTATTTTCGGTATTTGTTTTGTGTTTGGCATTTTTATTTGTAAGTTATTTTATTTTATTAAAAAAAAAATAATGAAAGGGGGGAAAAAAAAAGAGTATACAAAAATAAAATAGAATGAAAGGGATATTTATCATTATCATCATTTTTATTATCATTCTTTTTATATATATATATATATATGTAGTGAATGAATTTTTAGTACCAACTCAAATTTTTATTGGTATTGGTATTGGCATTTTCCTATGTATTACAGTTCTTCGAAAAACAAAAGTTGATGAACCTCCTGAATGGTTTTGGATGACTTCTTTTGCTGGTTTTATCATTGCTTTGAATTGGATCTTTTTATTAGCTAATTGTATGGTCGGCTTATTACAAGCTTTAGGGAAAATCTTTAATATTAGTGAAGCTATCATGGGTTTAACAGTTTTTGCATTTGTAATGTTATATATATGAAATAATATTATTATTTTTTTAAAAAAAAAATAATCACTCATTTTATACTTGTCATTCTTTATTCTATTCTTTTTTTTTTTTAAAAAAAATAAAATAGGGTAATAGTGTCGGTGATCTCGTATCTAATACAGCCATTGCAAAAGTAAGAACAAAACAAAACAAAAATAAAATAGACGCCATGTATATTCATTTTTTTTCTTATATATTTATTTATTTAGATGGGATTCCCTACAATGGCAATTTCTGCTTGTTATGCTGGGCCATTATTAAGTAAGTATCGGTTAATAGGACAAAATAAATAAATAAATAAAATGAATAAAAAATAAAACTTCATCAATGAAACAATATAATAATTGTTCATCTATTTCATTTATTTATTTATTTATTTATAATAGATATGGTACTTGGTATAGGTGTCTCATCTACTTATCAAATATGGAAGTCAAGCGGTCAACCTTATCCTATCTATATTCCACATACCATTTTCGTATCAGCAGCAGGATTGTTGACCGTTTTATTAAGTACATTATTTGTGGTCAATATGAATGGATTCCATGTGAATAAAAATTTAGGTTATTGGACTATTTCCGTATATACTTTTTGTTGTATCGCTAATTTATTATTAGAATTTGGTGCTTTCAATTCTTAGTATTTTATATATATATTTTTTACATATTTATTTATTTATTTATATATATTACATATTTAAAACAAATATATATTTATATATATCTTTCATTTTTTTTTTTTTTAAATATATATACACCCCTTTTATATATCAATATTCACCTATTAATAGCTTATGATTAAAATTAAATAAATTTATATATATATATAATGTATAAATATTTTAATGAAATAAATATAATTGAAACTACTCTATGCTTTTTTTTTTGTAATGAAGAAATATGAATGAACATAAATATATATTTATATACATATATTTATAAACAAATATTGTAATATAATAATAATAAAGATGTTGGTAAATAATAATAATAATTATAAAAATGATGAATAATAAAATAAAATAAAAAATAAAAGTAAAGAAAAAGTATCAAAAAATCATTAGAATGGTTATAATGATAAGTATGATCTATTCAGGGACATGAGAAAAGAGATATGATACAGATTCACCATTATGGGTTCTAATTTTTTAAAAATAAAATAATAAAAAAATTGGATTGATAAAATTAGTTTTGTTATTTACACTTATACTTCTTTGATTATCACTCTGTTTTTTTTTTTTTTTTTTTAAAAAAAGTTTACCTTCTAATGGCTTCAGCAATAGTAGGGGAAATATCAATGACATCCAACTTGGGACAAATTTTCATTTTATCTTGGTGAGGAATAGTATTAGAAACTACTAATTTTTCAATAACGGAATCATTAATGACTTGGATGGCTTTACCGGATAAAATACCATGAGCAACAATAGCATAGACCTTTTCAGCACCATTTTCAACCAAAGTTTTAGCGGCTAAACCAAGAGTACCACATGTATCGGCCATATCATCTACCAAAATAGCTATTTTTCCTTTGACATCACCTACTAATACCATACGTGATACTTCGTTGGCTTTCTTACGTTCTTTATGAATTAAAGCAAAATCTAAATTAAGACGATCGGCAATAGCAGTGGCTCTAGAAATAGAGTGAATAAAATAAAATAAAATAAAAGAGTGAATAAAAAATAACAACGCTGTTTCTCACTTTTACACTCTCTCACGTTCACCCTTTCTTTCTTTCTTTCTTTTATAAATCTTATTAATTAATATTATTATATTACCTTTTAGCACCACCAGCATCAGGAGAAACAATAATAGCATTAGTCCAATCTGGGATTTGAGTACGAATATATTTAATCATAGGAGGTTCACAATATAAATTATCCACTGGGATATTGAAAAAGCCTTGAATTTGGGAAGCATGTAAATCCATTGTAATAACATGATCAGCACCAGCAACAGTAATCATATTAGCGGTTAATTTAGCGGTAATAGGGGCACGGCTTTTATCTTTTTTATCTTGACGAGCATAAGGGAAACATGGGATCACGGCAGTGATACGACGAGCAGAAGCGGTCTTACAAGCATTGATCATGATTAACAATTCCATTAAATTATCATTGATTTCACCACAACCAGATTGAATAATAAAGACATCTTCATCACGAACAGATTCTCCAATAGTCACTGAGGTTTCTTGATTGGAGTATTTGCTAACCATGGCTTTAGCAAGATCAATACCAATACGTTTGGCAACTAAATTGGCAAGTTCAGGATGGGAGTTACCTGTAAAGATCTTGATTGAATTATCAGACATAGCTTTATTTATTTATTTATAAAAGGGGTTGAAAAATGATGGAAATAAATATAAGTAAATATATTTATATATAGGAATAGTGTCTTCTTAATGAAAAGAAGAGAAGAAGAAGAAGAAGAAAAAAAGTGAACGAAAAAAATTTTTTTGTATATTTTTTTTTTTTTTTGCGGGGCTAAATTTTAACTTCCGATTTTTTATATTTTTGATCACACTGACTTTAACAATAAAATTTTTTTCAAAGTATATTTATTTTAATATAATTACATAACATTCTTAAATATTAGTTTGATAAATAGTTTTATAAATATATAATGGTTATATATAATAATAGTAATAATAATAATGACAATAGTAATAATAGTAGTAGTAATAATAATCATTTTTTATTATTATCATTTTTATTTTTGTGGGAGAATAAGTAGAAGTATATATATGTATATATGTGTAAATATGACTTTCTCTCATTTCTTTCATTCATAGTAATTTCTTCCTTTTAAAAATAAATAAATAAATAATAGATCATACAAATGTCATTTAAAATATTGTATCACAGAAAAAAAAATTAAAACTATGAATTATTTGATTTATAAACGATCATCTATTCTATTCAATATACATTCAATATATTATATATGTGTATATATATATATATATGTGTGTGTGTGTGTGTGTGTGTGTGCTATATATTATATAAAATAATATAATAGAAATAAGATCATTTCATATTTATGTTTAATTATAAAAAAACCTTCTATTTTCATATGTTACAAAGAAAAAAAAAACTTTTTCCTCGGTCAAAATAGGCGATCGAATAGCCAATAAAGTTCGATTTATGTGTTACTGTTTTAAAACGTCGCATGTATTTGGAATAAGGTTAAACCGATACATACTCTAAAAAAACATTGCCATTTTTTTTTCATATAGTCGTTTTTTTATAAGAAAAATAGAATAATAAAGAATACGTATCATATGTTTTTTTGCCAAGTGTCTATTTGATATAAATTAAAGCTTCATTATGATAGTAAAATGAATGGTATGTATTTATAATGATGATCATAATAAAAGGGTTGAAATAATAGTAGTATCAATAAAACTATTGTGTTTATGGCGATTGGTAGAAACCAATACTGGATGCAACTTTTGATTTCGTTATTAGGGTTCCTGTTTAATGATTTGATTTCAAAAAAGAGAATGCATGGGAGGTATTGGATTCGTTAACATATATATACCAGTTTTTCTATATATTCTGCATTTTTTCTATAATTTTTTAAAAAAATATACTTGATAAAAAGTATACTCAGTTTTAATTGAGTAATTTTTTTTTGTATATAAATTTAAATTGTTGATAAAAATTACTATCATGGAAAAAAAGTCATGTCATATCGAGAGGTGAACTAATGTGCTAATGAATTTCATTACAATTGAAACATCAAAAAGAAAAAATAAAAATAATTTACAATTCTATTTGTTTGTTCAATAGTTTATATGACTTGATAATATCGGCGGAGGCGAGGGTAATCAAAGTATGATTATGTTTTCTTATTTTCCATATTTATTGTCAGGTTTTCCATATTACACAACTAAATACTTAAAGAATTTGATCGTTGATAATAAATAGGTTTGTACTAAAATTGAATGTCAAGCTCTTCATATTCTTGAATATATTTATATCATATTCCAGTATTTGGTTAATAATTTGATTCCATAATTGATATATTTTAGTACCATAACAAAATGTATGTTTTAAGATACATATTTCAACATGACAGAAAAGGCAGTTACCAGACTTTCTCTGATCATATTTATTGATTGAATGTGATATATAGATTTTGTTGGTTGACATATGATACCAAGCAGTATGAACTCCAGGGTATGTATTGAATTTCCAATTTTTTTTCATAGTGTAGCGATTGTATGGTCAACGGTAATGGGTCTAAAGAAATTTTGATGATATTTAAACCTAATCTTTTAGAAAAAAAAGATATCCAAGTACTCGTATTTTAAATTTAATAATAGAGTCATCTTCAACAGTATTACATTGTAATAAATTAGATTACCTAATATTATTTTATTTTATTTTATATTTCTTTTAAAACGTTTTATAGCCCATATTTATTGTGATTATCAATTTGACTAAAGTGACATATCATTTTACTTTCATTATCAAAGGCGAAAAAATTATTTACAGTTTTCTTCTTATGCTGTCGTTTATTTATTCATAATATCTTGTCAGCAAAAGTAATAGTTTTTTTGCATGTTAAAAAAGCAAAGGTAGCTTATATCTAGTTGATATATTAGCAGAAAGTTGAAGATAATATTTTAGGATAGGTGCACAAAATGTTTTATTATTATCCAGATTAAATATCATTCCCAACCACTTACATCGTAAGGTGCAAAATTGTATCATAAAATCTATAATCTCTAACCACCAAGGTATAAAGGGAGACAGATATTCTTGTATACAGCTCTTAGAGATATATTATGCCATATAAAGTCAGATACGATAGAGCTTAATTTAGCAAATAATGACTTGGAGATTGATAGCAACCTTAATTGATACCACGTTGTAGATCACATTGGTCAGCCATTGTTAATGAAACTTTTTCTTGAAGTTTCCTTTTCTATATTAGAATTTTTATGCTTGGAATTAAAAATTAAAAAATTATCAAAAGTAATTTATTTTAGTAAAGAATGAATAGTATCCGATAAAATGGTAATAATAATAATAGTTAACATTAATAAAGTCTCAGAATGGTATTTAAATATATAGTAATGATAAAAGACAACTATATGTAATTTATTTTATTAATTAGTTTTTGTAAACATTTGATTATTGATGTAATATTTTTCTTTTCGTTATTATTATAATTATTATCCCAAGTTGCATCTAAATTAGTATTCAACAGGATCATATTTTATTATCTATTATGAAAACATATATTTTTAAGTTTTCGATGTCTCCAAGGCCTCTTTACTCTTTTTGAAATTGACGAAGTCATATTTTAATTTTTTTTTACCCAAGTATCCAACTGTTGCTGGTTATTTTTTTATGTTTCCAGCTATTGACGTTATGAATCTAATATAAAAAAGATGTTATATTTACTTGCTTTTCAGTTGCCACCAATCTTTTTATTTGCAGTAGCTGTGTATTTAGTATTAGTTAATTCATGGCCTTTCGATTGATTTGTAAAATAATTGAAAGCTGTTTAGATCCGAGTTTCAATCATCATATCTGATTCGGAGAGCTGTCATTGTAAATATCTTTTTTTTTTTTTTGGGAACCTTATTATTGATGGTATTCTTCTTTATTTCTATTTTTACTGGAGCATATAGTTACAACTTTAAGTTTATGATGATTTATATTTTTAATAAATAGATTAGATATAAATTAATATATAGATTGAAAAAAAAAGTACTTGGAAAAGTAACTCTTTATGTTGAAAAAAATTTAAGGCACGCTTTTTTTTTTTTTCATGTTCAGTAGTGTAAATAAATTTCTGGTGATATCAACTGTAGAGGTGTGTCAATTTTTTTTAAAACCGCTTTCTTTTACTATCATCACTTTTATTTTTTCATTCTTTCTCTTTACTTTTCACTGTTATTTTATTCTTCTTTCTTTTTTTTATTTATTTATTTTAGAAATAGATGGATTAATATATTATATTATTTATTTAATAAAGAATTAAAATATACATTAACGATATAGATGAATTAGTAGTAAAGCATTCGAGAGAGCGTCGATATGGAGTAAAAGTGAAAGTGGAAATTCAAACGCTCTCTTCAATGGA
Organism: Cunninghamella echinulata; assembly: GCA_025201675.1. NCBI lineage: Eukaryota > Fungi > Mucoromycota > Mucoromycetes > Mucorales > Cunninghamellaceae > Cunninghamella > Cunninghamella echinulata. The sequence goes on from MU612590.1 coordinate 13,933, forward strand.
TAAAGCACATAGCTATCAAAGCAGCAACATATTCTACTTTAGCACTTCATAAATAATAATAATAATGTATATCTGACTTGTGGAATAAGAGAAAAGTAATAAAATTTTAAAACATTGATTAATTGAATTTATAGTGCATATAATATTTTAGACCAAGTCTGATCAAGTCTTACACAGTATATACTCCCTTTTTTTCTCAACGTGTTGAATATATTAAAATTCATTTATCAACATATTACTAGATATTACTTCCTACCACCTACTAATTTTATGTTCAAAATAATCTTCACCATATGATACGCGTTATTAAAATAATTGAGGCCCAGATTATTTATCAACATGAATTACATTATAATCTATGTAAGATAAATAAAATATAGGGAATAATCAAGCATAAAATGAATAAAGATGGTTATCTACTACTATAACACACACACACACACACACACACACACACACACACATATATATATATATATATGTATATGTATATATTGGACAAGTGTATTTATATGATTAGTAATTATCTTATCTATTTCATTTGACAACATAGAAAAGAATACGCGTTTATTATTATTATTATTATTATTATTATATTTAGATAAGAATCGATATATTCATACATAACCAGACAAAAAAAAACAAAAAGGAATTCAGTCATTCAGTAAATAGTTAAATTTATATTATTAATAAAAATAAAAAAAAGTTGGAACATTATTTATTGTTATATACATTTGTGGTAAAAATAAAAAGAGAAAAGATAACAAAAAAAAAAAAGCAGGTAAATAAAGGTATAAAATATCAATAAAGAAACATAATACAATTAAGATTGGTTGTGTGTTGAATAATGGTGATATTTAAAAATAAGAATAGAGATGTTGGTGAATGGAGGATATATAAATGAATTATTCATCAAAGACAGCATTTACAACAGGGCTAAAGGTAGAAGCATCATCAAGTACATTAGATAAAGTGGATTGATCAGGAGTATAAACGGTGGATGAGGAAAGAGGAGCAACTTGATGATGATAATCTTGGTTTTTAAATTGGAAAGGTTGATCTTGTTCTTTAATAATGCTTTGAGCTTGAGTGGAAACAAAGGCACGAGACATAGTGTATCTTGATAAAGTGATGGAAGAACGAGTTAACATTTTAGAAGTAGTAGCAATCATTTTTATATGTATTTATATATATTATAGGTGAGTGTAGAGAATATAGAGAGAGAGGTAAGAGATTTTATAATAATGAAA
>MU612591.1:0-15135 GCA_025201675.1 Cunninghamella echinulata
GAAAAGTATATAAGGATTCTTTTTTTTTGTTATTTAAATAGAAAATAAATTAATAATTTAATTTTAATGATCATCATCACTAGCTTCAATAATCAAACTATTAAATCTTTTATAAAAATCTATATATATATTATATTATAACGTAATTACGCACACGTATATTTTTATTCAACTAATAATTTATAAACGACAACAATTGCTATTAAGATATAATTTTTGGAGTAAGGGGAAAAAAGTAACCATAACGAGGATTTAAAAGAAGTGGAGTATTATTAAAGGATGATCAACCATATGAATTAATAAATAATACTAAAAAAATGGAAACAAAAGAAAAAGAAAAGTGGAAGATGAACTATAATTAATCAGATATTTATTAGAAAGGGCTCTTCTTATTACCATATATTCTTTAAAACAACGTAGAAAATTATATTGGTATAAAAATAAAATGATTAACTATACTGTCTCTTATACAGTCCAGTTTTTTTTTTTTTCTTTTTTTTTTCTTTCCAATACATTTTTTTAAGGTAATAATAAAGACCATTAAATATATTATATAAAGTAAAACTAAGGTTGAAAAATCATGTTCATGCATGATTTTTGAATAAAAAAATTAAATACAAATTGAAAAAAAAAATATAATACATAAATTCTTTTTTTTAGAAAAATAAAAATAAACAAACAAATGATAGCATGTTGATTTTAATAAATAGTCTATATGGCGTATCTTTATGACACAATTGATGAATTATTCATTTTCAGAAGGTTTGATCAAAGCAGGTCCAAAAGGGTTAATCATTTCATATCCAGAAGTAGGTTTGAATTATTTTGTGATCAAATAAATTTTTATTTTCATCTGTCTTGTTATTTTCTTTATTATTACTATCTTCACCATTGTTAATTTGATCAAGGTAAACTAAATGATCGTTAGTTTCTGCATCTTTTCTTTGTGATTCAAAACAATTTAATCTAATTGCCGCTGTATCTCGTGTATTGGCCATATTACCATTATTGTAATGACTATCCAATGTTCTAAGAGGATCTTTTTGTCCTAAAATAAATGCTTTCTTTTGTTTTTTTTACAACATTCAATACAAAATAAAAATAAACCAATAATAGTACCCTAAATATTTATATCATTTAGTATAATTAATCCCAATCAAAAATATTAATTATTTATATCGTTATCACTATTTTATTTTATCTTGTTTTATTTTAAGAAAAATTAACAATAAAATAATACTGACAAAGATAACGGCCAGAAAAATAGTTTTTAAATCTAGTACACTTAATTGAGAAATAGAAATATCATTAATAGTGAGCAAAGGATTCCAGGTTAGTTTATATAGATCTTGAACATATAATATATCAGCGTTATCTGAGGGTGTATCGAAAGTATGATATTCAAATACTAAAAGTAGGTTATTATTATTATAAAGAGTAGTTGAAGTAAAATATATAAAAACAGCACAATAATAATACTTGATTAAATAGTAAATCAAAAAATTATTATTATTATATATATATATACCGTAATGACCAAACCTTGCATTAGAATATAATATATTTCTACTGAAATTTAATTCTGGGCGAGGAAGAGCTATAGCTTCTACCAAATAGTTTGTAGCAATATTGTATACATAATAAATATCTTCATATATATATATGTATATAAAATTTAATAAATAAAATAGATAGAATATGTAATATATAAATATATATTAACTATTATTATTTTTATTATTTTATATATATGCTCAATACTGTTAATTTATTTCTATCATCCATTTACATAATATATCCATAAATTATTAGATATTTACTATCATTAGCTAAAAAAATACAACTTTTTGGTTAAAAAAATAAATAAATTTTCGTTTTTTTTCATTTTTTTTTTTTCAGTTTTTAATTGATATATATTATGAATAAAAATACTCAATATATTTGTATGATAACCTCATGGACTAATGCTAGCTTCCTCTGTTCGAAAGTTATTCAAATCACCATAGATAGTATTACATGTAGTAAAATCACAAAAGTCCATTACTGTGATACCATTAACTACAGAAATATAACTATTACCAACAATATAAACAAGATATTTTACTAATGTAGCCGTATGATCAGCGGTAATAATAAGTCTAGAGGAGAGTATTGTAATTGATCATTATATCTACTTTCGAATAAGCAAAGCAAAAACAATTCGTCAAAAAATTAACCAATAAATTAAAATATATACATATATATATACGTATATGTATATGTATACGTATGTATACTTACCAATCTATAATCATAACCATATATAATCTTTACGGGATACTATAAATAAACAAACCAAATAATTAACAAATAAAATGATATTTACGTGCAATTATGAGTACTTATTTTATAAAACTGACAAATTAAGTACTTGTTATATGTACAAGATAACACTTTACCTTTCTGTTATCCTTTTTAATTTCATTTATTACCAAAAAAAAATGTTGGTATGTCGCGAAATTTTTTGTTTTATTTTCATTTTCATTTTTAAATCTAATCTTTGTGTAACATCAAACCAAATAAGGGAAATATTTGATTCATTTATTCAATAAGCTTCACTTTTTCTGATCATCGTCAACTTGTTTCTGTACCAGATTATACTAAAAATGAAATTAAGCAGTGTATATATATTAATTATGATTGAAATATATATCATTCTATATTTTATTTTATTTATTTTTATCTATTTTTTATCATTAGGTACTAGATAATAAATGTTATAATTGAAGTCTGTCTTATGATTCCCCAGATATTAAATAGTTGAAAAAGATTATTTGAGCCTAGTACTTATAACAAGTACTACTTTCTTATATATATATATATATTACTTAAGCTACATTATAAAAAATGGTGGTTTCCAAAGTTATAATAAAAGGTATAATATAGTACACGTATTAGTCCAAAATAAATATTATTCATGATGGGTTCCAATATATATATTGGATAAAGATTAATAGGTTGGACCAAATAGATAAATAGATATAAGATAATTAATATTATTGAGAAAGTGATTTAAATCAAAAATGTTGATAATATGGTATGCGTACCGTTTAGATTTATGCTATTGAATCTTTATATATTGTTGTTTTAAAATGAAGGACCAATAGAATTGAAAACGCTTATTTTACCTTTAATAAATACATATTACTATTTGGATAAATACATAATAATAATAGTAATAATAGTAATGATAATAATAAATAAATAAAAAGTATAAAAGACGCGAATGAGGAGTAAAAAAAAATAAAAATAAAAAATGAATTCTTTCACATATATTAAAAATAAGAGGAGTTTTAAAAAATATAATTTTTTAAATTTTAACTTTTTTTAGTTAAACTAAATTTTTATTACTTCCTCTTTTCTTTTTTATAAATGCTTTCTTTATGTCTTCTTTTTCTAAAAAGGTGACAAATACAATACAACCCAATCCAACCCTTTATAATGATTCCATACTATTACGCAAAAAACAACAACAGCCTATTACTGCTATTACTAATAATACAACCATGAATCAACAACCATCTCCCACCTCGTCATTAAATTTAAATACACAACTACCAATACAACAACCACAGCCACCTTTATCTAATTTAAATAATTCAATCTATACAAATCATAACAATATAAATATTAATACAGTACCTTCTTCTTCAACTTCTACTACAACTTCTTCTCATTTTAATAAACCTATTAGTAGAAAAATATCATCAAAATACTATCAACAACGACAGCAGCAACAATTACAGCAAGTAATTAATAATAACATTAATAATAATAATAATCTTTCATCTTCATCATCTTCATCTATAAAACAAGAACATAAATCTACTCCATATAAGCATAAAAACAAAACAAGAACTATTTTATTATTATTATTAGGAATTTGTGGTTGTATCCTATTCACTTTTTATGCTTTTTTGACGCAACAACAACAACAGCAATTTGTTCACTCTTATTTAAAACTAGATACTTTATCAAAAAAATATATGGACGATAATAAAAATTTATTTTCTTTTATGAATAAACGTATGCTATTAAAATGGCGTGGTTATTTATCTTCACATATACCGGATGTTCCTGCTTTACCACCAAAACGTAAGTATTTATTTTTAATAACATAAAATAAATGAAATGATAAGGGTATTAATAATTAAAAAAGAGACATTAAAAAAAAAAAAATGAAAAAATCTGGGTCGATCCTTTGTTCTAAATATGGAAACTCATTTCTATATTTATATCTTATTTCTAGTTTATTTTCCTAGAACCTGTCCTTCAAGTGAAAAAACGTGTGCCAAGCCTGTCCCAACTTTTATTTTTGCTGGCAGTGAATATAGTGGATCACAGACGATTTTTAATATTTTAAAACAGCACCCACAAGTGGTTTGGACAATGAATACCATTCCATTGTCAGCCACTTCCTCATCTTCCTCTTCAACAACATCCTCCTCTTCTTCGTCTTCATCCTCTTCATCCTCAGCAGCAAATAATGATATAAATAATAACAATAATATGATGAAGAAAAAAAAGAAAAATAATGACATGTATTATGTATTAGATGATATGTATAACAATGAACAGCAAATACAACAACAGCAATTGTATCAATATCAATATCTACAAAATGAAGAAGAAAATGATTATAATAGAAGAAAAGACTTTATGGATGACGCTGCTTTTGAATCTTATTTATCTCAGTTCCCCTTTTTGTCTCAGCACGAATTAAATAATATTGAAAAACAGCAAGTCATTGTTGGTGAACATGCTCCTCATTATTTATTTAAAAGCTATCTTACTGCTAAAAGGATCCGTGAAACCCTTCCACATGTTAAGGTATATATATATATATATATATATTGAATATTTATTTTAATAACATCCCATATGTTTTTTTTATTATTTTTTATTAATATTAATTCATTTTTATGTATACATAGCTGGTCTTCATATTACGTGACCCAATTGATCGTGCGTACACCCAATTTATTCATGAAAATCAACACCCACCATCCAAAAGTGCTGTTGAAGAATTTGATAAATGGATTGATATAGAATTAGATATTTTACAAAAATGTGGCCATGTAACAACCGATTGGGAAGGGTTTATTAAATGTCATCAAGGCAATGAAATAAGAGCAACATGGAATAGTACTATTTTAAATTCTTATTTAACCAAAGGGATGTATATATCGTCTTTGCTTCCATTTTTAGAACAATTCCCATCTTCTCAATTATATGTGACAAGAACTGAAGATTTTATGAAAAACCCTTCTTTTAGTTTTCAAAAATTGGCCAAATTTTTAGGTATTCAAGATGATTTTTTTTCAGAAAGAAACTTTTATACTACTCTGGATTTTTCTTTAACTTCTACCACTTCTACATCAACATCATCGGACAATAACTATGATTTTATTGGAAATGATATTCTTGGTAGACCTTCTCCATTTTTACGCCAACAGCAACAAAGGTATCATCGTAATAACCCACCTTATCTAAAAAAGCCTATGAATGGAAATCGTAAATATGTACCTGCTATGGCATTAATGGATGAAGAAGAAGAGATAGAAGATAAAGAACCAGAACAGCAAGATAATACGATGGAAGAAGGTCAAAAAGAACAAGCTAATAAGAAGGGTGAACAGCAAGAAAATAAGGATGACGAACAACCACCACAGCCATCACCACCACAGCAACAACAAGAGGATCATGATGCAACTCACTGGATGAATTCATTTGCTTCCTCATCACCTTTTTTTTCGGATGATATGAATGTCGCTTTATCTACAAGATACCGTTTAGAAAAGCTATTTAAACCCTTTAATCAATATTTAATGGAATTATTTGAAAATAGACAAGATTTTCCTGGTTGGGATTATGATGTAGATTGTGGTTAATAGATATAAAAGATAGGATTGAGTTATTCTTTTTATTTATTTTGTTTTATTATTTATTTTATAAATGTAAATACCTTATCGCCCCAGCTCCATCATTATTATTATTGTATCCATTATATGTACCAATAAAATTTTAAATAAAATAGCAAATATTATGTAGAATAAAAAAAAAAATTAAAAATAAAAAACAAGCAGAGAGAAAGAGAAGATGTCTTTTTACAATATATTTTAATTTTTCTATTGCTATGTAGCTCTTTTTTTTTTTTAAAAAAAAAAAGAGTTATATCTGTTCTCTACATATTGTTTCAGATTATTCTTTTTAAATATTTATATGTTCCAGGTATAAATGGTTCCTTTATTTACATACATACTTATGTATATATGAATGTGTTTGCTTTTTTATTCAAACAGTTTATATATATATTTATTAAACTATTTCTATATAACGAATTCATGTTTAATTTCTTTTTACCAAGTGTTATATGTACAAATACATATGTATATGTATATATATGGTATCCTTTCTTTTATGAAAAATTAAGAGTATATATTTCATAGTTTGTAGAAATAATAATAATTTCCACATGAAAATAATATAAAAATCATGGCCTGAATTTCAAAAATAAAAAAATATTATTAATAATAATGATAAATAATATACCATTTTTATATAAATAAAATAGAGAACCTGGATTTTAAATAAAAGAAGATGATGAAATATACCTTTTTTATATAAAAAAAAATGAAAAATTAAAATAAAAGATCCGAAATCAGTAAATTAAAGATCTGATAAAAGGTAGAAAATTTTTAAAGTTATTTTTTTTCGCCGAAACAAGTTAAACTATATACTTTAATTGATCAAGATGATTGTAATGATAATAAGGATTGTCATACCATATCAACGAAATAAAGATACACTATACTACATTTATTTTATTTTGAGATTAATACTATATGACAAAGCTATTTTAAGATGTAGGAAGATAATCTGATAAGAAGGATAGACTTGGCCTTTTTTTTTATTGGGTCTCAATTGTAAAACTTTTCCCCATGCATATGTATTCAAACTCCATTTTTATCCAAAAAAAAAAGGAAAGTTGTAGGGATATTTTATTAAATACATGAATAAATAGAGAAAGGTAAATGGATGGGATATCAAACTAATACGATTTTTATTTATTATTTATTATTTATTTGATAAAAAAAATGTACAAAAAGGAATCTAATTTATTTTTTATTGTTTTAAATTATTATTTAGCAGGAGGAGGAGTAGTATTAGCCCAACCAATAACGCCACACATGAAACGGCCACCAGCATTGCCAGTAGTCTTGGAAGTAGGATCATTACCCTTTCCTAAATCATCTTCACCAACATGAACAAGAATGGCACGGCCAATGACGGAATATGGGCCAGCAAGATGAACATAATTACTAGTGATATCTAATTTTGAAACAGAGTTAGGACCATGGGATTGAATATTGCCTAAATCACCAACATGGCGATCCAAATCGGTAGGGCCACCATGAGAGCGGTCGAAAGGATTGTAATGAGCACCGGTGGAATTACATCCGTTGGAAAGATCACCGAATTCATGAATATGGAAGCCATGTAAACCGGTAGTTAAACCATATAATTCAGCTTGGACTCGGGTACCTTTTACAGAATCAGAAAAGTCTTCAGTAAAAGTAACATTACCATAACCATCCCCATTATCTGTTTTTAATACAGCGATAGCTTTTAAGCCAAAGGCACTGGAAGTGAATAATCCTAATAATGGGAGTAATAATTTCATAGTGTATGTTTATATAGATTTATTATTTTTATTTTAAAAAAGAAGAAAGAAAAAAAGGAAAAAATAAAAAAAAGATCAACCTTGTCTCCTATTTATATTTTTTTTTTTTTAAAAAAAAAAAAGTCGCATTTCCATCTTTTTTTAAATTTAGGCTTTGCTTCACTTTGATTTTTATGATTTTATTTAAGGAATAAGAGGCTTTGAAAGGCTGATAGCCCATTTTCGACTCTTGAAATAAAACTCTAATAATCTTTTTATAATATATAAATTAACTATCTTTGGATAAATAAATGCTTTTTTAAAAAAATATTTATAAAATGAAGAAATGTGATTTAGCCAATGAAAATCAATACGAGTAAACATTATGAGTCGAATTTATTTATTTATTTTTCCCAACTTGGGTGGGTCAGTCAATTTTCCCTCGCCCCTTTTCTGTTCCCCTTGATTAGTTATATCAATCAACTTTTCATACATTTTTTAAAATAAATAAATAAATAAAAAGATATTTCCTATACACTTTTAATAATAATAATAATGATGATGATGATGATAGTAATAATAACATGGATAACAATGATAATAACAAAGTAAAATAAAACAAATATGATTATAAAATATTTTAACCATATAATAATCCTACTTAGAGAATTTAATAAAGTTTGCCACTGGTTTTTTTTGAAGTTTATTTTTATATTTAAGGTTAATGCCTATCATCACAAAAAAAAAAAACATGATCCGGAAAAATTTAGGCAGTGCCGGCGGTATTTGAATTTTATTTTTGAAAGGTTTCAATTTCATTTTTTTTAAAAAAAAAAAAAAAATACCTGCAAAATAGCGCTTTTTCTTTATCTCTATCTGTATTAGAATTAGCAAAAATAGCAATGGTTTTACTATATTCCATATCGTCAGCCGATTCGTAAAGTTTTGGTATATTATTAGAACATGTCGATTTTGATGTTTTCATCTTGGACATATTCAATTATAACAAATTAATCTTATAGGAACATTACATGACTATTATTATGGATTTTTTTATTTATTTATAGAAAGATATGGAAAAAAGAATAGTATAAATAAATGATGAATCTATAATAATAATATTGAATAAATAAGGGGGAGGCACAAAGAAGTAAGAAAAATAAAAAAAAAAAAAAAAAAAAAAAAAGTGAGAGAAAAAAAAAGGAATACTGGAAAATAAATATCATCATTAATTAATATATATATATTTATACATATTATTGTTATTATTATATTTTACACAAAATGATCTCTTATCAATGCTACAATGACATCAAAACACAAAAAACAAGTGCAATAGTTTGCTGTTTAAATTATTAATAAAACCAAGTGATATTACTATCACTAATGTTAAAAAAGTGTTCACTCATTGAGGATTAAATGGATTGGGACTATATAATCCACCTAAACTAGTATATGGACTCACCTCCGTCTATTTAATCAATAATACAAATAGTGCAATAATGAGGCATTTATGTATATATAAAGAATAGATAGAATATGTTTATCTTCCTATAGGAATATCAATAAAAAAAAAGACTTACCTTACGCTGGTCATTATTGACATCCAAATAAATAATATAACTAATACCACAATATACATTAAATTGAATTTTATTAGGAATTATTCTTTTTTTATTTTTAATAATAATTATTAAAGATTAAACTTAAATATGTATTTATGCAGATATTTAAAATAAAGGATGATCATTTTTTATTTGTTATATATATGTATATGTATGTATATATTTGTATTTTATATTACATTGTGTAACGGTACAGGAATCTCTTGGAGAAACAAGGTGGTCAGTAGTAGTAAAATAAAATAACTGAAAATGTTTAACGTCAATACTTTGATTACATTTATTGTTTTAGTAATCACAATACTATATATATATATATATATTGTTTTTTAACAAAGGCATCTAAACTGTTGTGATTTTTGCTATTGTGGCTTGACATTTAACGATATCCACATAACAAAATAAAGTAACAGTACAAGATAAAGAAAACCTACCATTCTTAATTTTATTATATTTTATATTTTTGAGATAAAAAAAATTACCAAATGCATAAAGTAAAAAATAGCAAGATGATAAAATATAATAATAAAATAAGTGAAGCCTAAATATATAGCATATAATATATATAAAAAGTAATAAAAAAACAAGTATGCACATACAGTTTCCAGCAGTAAAAAATAATGTATTTCAAAGAGTTTTTTTATAAACTAAAACCCAAAATCTGATAAATAAAGGTATTTTATTATCATTTCACATCATCATTTTTTTAACAGTATTTACATGTAAATTCATTTTAATAAATTCAATTATAAATCTACCTATTTAATATATTTAGCCAAATACAAGTGTTGGTTATATATATATATATATATATATGAGAGTACAATGATATAAAAGTACTGATATGAATAGTTTATTTATTTTTAAAATATAATCATTCAATTATTAAAATATATTACAAAAAAAGCTAAAAAAATACGAATATATATAATAACACCAACTTACTTTTATATTACCAATTAGTACCATGAATCAAATCTACATATTCGCAGTTTAAAATTATTTTAAGAGTGGGATATATATAATTTTCATAACCAGATCTATCACATAATCCCCTTCCATTCGAACCCACTTTTTCACAGAGTAAGAGTAATTTTATTGCAAAAGATCGATGTTTACTGATGAAGCTCTAAAATGAATTTTTTTTTTATTACTGTCAGATATATACTGTATAGTACTCTAAATTATTAATTTTTTTAAATTTGAAAGTATATCTAACCATGAATAAAATTAGATACAAGATCTTTAAGAGGAATGATAAAAGTGCATTTTATGGTAAGCGTTATAAGATTACCAATACATATTCCCTTTTTAAACATAAATGTCAGATTTATTAATGGTTCATTTAAATAATGTTTATTCGTCAATTTTAACTCTTGCAAATAATCCATGAGTATTTTTACTTTAATTTTTTCAGTTGCTGAGCATCATTCACATTCTCAACATGATCATCTTCAGTTAACGGAAGCATGCCATAGTGATAAGGTAGTGATTTGAGAGGTTTAGGTTTATTTAATAATTTATATATTTGATAATTCATTTAAACAATAATACATAATAATGTGAAATTAAGTTTTATAACTTAATTTTATAATTGAAATAAATAGTAAAGATAGAAATTATTAAACTATGTATAAATAAATTACAATAAATCTAATCACATGACAACGTTTTTTCTTTTTTAATAAACATTTGTTATTTATAAAATAAAAGTCACTATATATCTAAATGCCTTTTTTTTAAAAAAAAATATTTTATTTAACTCTACATTATACGTAAATCTCGTCGAGCCGCACACTGTCGTCAAAAAAAAATTTTTTTTTTGTTCTAAATGTCCTTTTGCTAATATTACACAATCTAATAATGATGTTAACCAAATAATTATTTCACTATAAACTTAGGCAAATACTTTTAATTTCATATTTTCTTTTTTTTATGACCTTACATTATATTATGCCAGCTAATAGTTCGTGGTGACATTACTTGTGTTTCTTCTGGCCATTCTGGTCTTTTAAAAATATATCACATTTTAGCTTCATGCATTTCCAAACTCCGTTTATTATGCATTTTTTTTATTCTATTTTTTTCGTGTTTCAAGAGTAGGGCTAAAGTTATAACTGAGCATCTCCAATGGAAATTCTTTAAACTATCAATTATTTCACTACTTATGTACATATATATATGTAGTATGAATCCAATGATGCTGCATAAAATTTCTTACCTACATTCAACTTTTATAAACCAGACACCTGGAATTATGGTTAGTTATTATAACTTGAAACAATTTTAAAATGATTATTTATCTTAAATTCCCTGTATGTTTATGCACTCTCTTTATTTTCGCTTTTATTATTTCATTAATTTGTAGCCACATTATCACAATATTTTAAACCAATATATAATATTAAATATATTTTATTATACGTACAAAGAATGAATACCTTTAATTTATTTATTAAAAGTAATTACGAAATAATTTCCTTTTTTGAAAAGGTACCAGCGGAATTTAAATGTTTTTAATAGTAACGCTCTCAGTCTCGCTATTTTTTAACATTACCAACATTAACATATAAACAACTAATAATAAACAATCATTATATAATAAGCAGTATGAATAAGTTGATAGAAATGGTGGAATATGATTAGAAAATAGACTACCTGATGTGATTACATTTTTCAAGTTGTTCTACTTAAAAAACAAAAATTGTTGCTTACTAAACCTTTATCAGCCACTTTGAATTATTTTATTTTATTCATCACTAAAGTTTTTAAAAAATAAGCAAAAATTTACCAGAAACTCACGTAGCAAACAGAGTAAAAAGTGTACGTGTATAATGTTACAAATTTTATCATAATCTTTTTCGGTAAAAGCTTACTTCATTTTGAATATAGTAATATTTTTAATATTAATGGTGTTTATTATGCCAAACTACCTGGTATTATTTATATTTTTCTATAGATATGAACAAAGCAAAAAATTTTGTTAAAGAAAAATATAATATAGAAAAAAAAGTTAGATAATGGTTTAAAATTCGAGAGCATATCAGTTTTTGCGGGATTTAAAATATTTTAAATAAAAACTGAAACGATTTTTTTCCTCACTGATTTTTCAGCTTTTAAAAAAAAATAAAAAAAATAATTTTAATATATTTTATTGTCATATGCATTTATTATAATAAAATGAGTACCTTTCCTAATGAAATTATAGAAATAATATGTCAACATTTATCTCATAGAGAACTTCTTCAATGTATGTTAGTGAATAGTAATTGGTGCAAAATGAGTTCCGCAGTTTTTTATCATACACTAAATATCTATAATAAAAAACAACTCGATAATTTTATTGAATTTGCAACAACAATTACAACAACAATATCAAAAATAAACAATCTGCCTATTTGTAATTTGGTGAATCAGATTATAATAGATGACTTTTATAAATGGGATCATTTCACACAACAAGATTTAAAGCGTTTACACGATACTTGTCCTAATATAAAATTGTTGGATGGTTTTGGACCTGTATCTGCAATTGGAAAAATAACATTTAGTGAATTACCAAATTGGCACCAATGGGTTCAAATTCCACGTTGGCTTACTGAAAGGGATCAACAATGGTATCAATGTATTCAGCCTATTAATAATTACCAATCGCTTGAATTTAATATATCAAGAGAAATGATTCATTGGAAAGAGGATGACCATGGAAATAGCGAAAAAACAAAAAACAAAAAAGGATTTTATCTTCAAGGCTGGAAGGACCATCAATTACAAAAAATAAAAGTGCGTGATTCCTACTTTTTTTTTGACAGCCATAACATACCGCAACCACTATCAACAGTAGCAGCAGAAAATGATTTGGAGGAGGTAAACTATACTTATTACCTTAGTCAAATCATTACTTTACCAACAGCGATATCATATATACATTTGAAACGCCTTTTGCTTGATTTTGAAGAATGGAATAGAACATCTACATCTCAATTAGATGCATTAAAGTTTGATGAGCGTATTATTGAATCGATCCATCAAACATGTCCAGTATTAGAATCATTACACCTTCGTGAATTTAATATGAATCTAACAAATCAGCTTCAGGCACTTATGAAATCATCATCGCCAACAATAAAACCTTGTCTGACATTAAAGCAATTGGCGATAGAATTTTGCTTTTTTTTTCACCCAGAGTGTTTTAATTATTTTGCAATGAAATTTCCCAATATGTCATCACTATCTTTTTCTTTAGATCCTTACTTTACAAATGATGAAAATATTAAATATAGATTCCGATTTGCCTTTTATAAAATGTTATCAGCATTTCAACATTTATCAGCATTGTCCATAAAATCGCTTTTCTGGGAAGCTCGTCCGTTTGATGGAGGAAGGGAGGACACTCTTTGGAAAGATAATGAGTTTTTATCTTGGTTATCTAATAAAACTCATACACTTACATCGTTAACTTATCATAATGATTGGACACGCCTAATAGAAAATGATAGTAACATGAAGAATGATGAAGACAAGGACCAACTACTAGCATTAAAACAAAAATATTTATTTATGGATCATTTGCAAGAATTAAAATTGATAAATGAACGACTAATACATAAATCATTCACAGATTTATCATTCATGTTCAAAAAAGAAATATATTATAGTCAACTTACAACACTTACCATAAAATTCACGAATCAACATCCTATTGAAGAAACTCATATTGATTTTTATTTGTGGTTAGATTTATTTCCAAATTTAAAAAAACTAATGATTGAAGAAGATACTAATATGGTTTTTAAGGGAATGGATAAAAGAAACCTGCGCATTGAATTACAAAAACAGGAACAACAACAAAATAAAATATATCCATTACAAGAATTAAATATAATAGGTGCTGAACTCTCATTGGCGAATGGATTAACTGATATTGGTGATGTGTGCCCTTCATTAAAAAAACTAAGATTGATTGATGTACTTATATCAGGTGGTTATCAAACGCAAAATAATACAGATACAATAATTATGGATACACCTTATTTAAAATTGGATGAATTCATTATTGCAAATATGTATACAGCAACAAATAAAGATATTCCAAAAAATATCAAACGTTCTTTTGAATTAATTGGAACAGAATCAAACAACAAAAATAGTAATAAAGGCCAGAATTTTACAATCAAACTACCTACACTTTGTGAAAAAGGACAAGTACCAAGTTGGGTGAGAACAAAAAGTCGTACCTATGATATTTATGACAATCAAGATAAAATATACCCTTCTATTCAGGTAATATTGAATTGCAAATATGTAGCTTTTATTTACTGTATTAATCATTGATATATATATATATATGTTTATTATTGTTATATATAGATGTATTATAATAAAATAAACTACTATTTTAATGAAATTTTAAAATTGATATGTAAAAACTTACCTTGTAAGGTTCTTATTAAATGTATTTTAGCCAAAAACAAATGTCATATAGTCAGTTCAATGTCTTTTTATTTATTTTATCGGGCACAAAATTTTCATTATAGAAAACAACTATACAGTTTCATTGTATTTGAAATAACTTATTTGTAACTTGGTTCCCCATATTGTATTAGATGGATATTTTAAAAACGATTATTAAAAAAGCTGGCTTTAAATTTTTATATGACACCTGATTTAATATAAGTAATAATAACTGTCAAACATTATTATATTGTATAGTTGATGATTTAATTTTTTCTAAGCTGCCAAACTGGCTTAAGTAGATAGAGCCTCTACTTTGATTTACTTTATATAATAAACAATAGTATCAATATGTTC
>MU612592.1:0-15134 GCA_025201675.1 Cunninghamella echinulata
TTTTTTTAGATTTGTATTATAGTTTTACACCAACAAAAATGGATTATAAAAGAACACATTGAAATATTAAGTCGGAATATAAAAGATATTTTATATTTTCATCAAGAATTATATGATTCTTTTTATAAGATAAAATATGATGATGATGATCAAGGGAAAAATAAAAATGAAATTAATCAATTGGATGAACAGTGTAAATCTATTGCTACATCGTTCCTTCATTTTGAAAACAGGTTTATGTCTCTTTATATTGATTATTGTCAAGGACATGAAGATGCTTGGAAATTATGTACTGACTATCGTAATAAGCCAGAATGGAATGAATTTATCGATCAATGTCAATTGATGCTTATTATTTGCCAATCCTCTTCTAAATTGCCTTTTTCTGAGAAAATAAACAATAAAAGGTTAATTCGATTTGAAGATTTATTAATTAAGGTAAAAAACTGAAAAATCAAACTCCGTGTTTAATTTTTTAAAAACTAAAAATTTAGAAATTTTTTTAAACTCTCTTTCTCGTTTCGATTATATTTTTTTAAAAAATATATATTATTATTTTAATATGAATACAGCCAGTTCAACGAATATGTCGCTATCAACTATTAATAAAAGAAATAATACGACACACTAACCAATGCTTTTCAACATCTTCCACTCAATCTCTATTAGTCTACTCCTTCAAAAGCATGTATGATATTGCTACAGAAATTGATAATCAAAATGAAATAAGGGATTCACATGAAAAGACTAATCGATTTATACAACGATTGGAAAGTGATTGGAGAATACCAAAGCAGCTAGTTGCTCAACTTGGTTGTCTTGTTATATCTGGTGCTATTGAAATGAAATATCAAAACCAGCTTATTCCAACAGCAACAACTTCAGCACTTTTTTCTTCTTTGGAACAGGAGAATATTAATAATAATAATATATCTTCACTCAAATCAAAATACTATGGTTGTTTTATTTTTAATACGTACATTATATTTATTCGTCCTAAAAAGCAAAATTCATATGAACCTAAACATTGGTTTCCTTTACATTTAGCTGTCTTAATAGATAATGGCTATGGTAATAATCGAATAAATTAATATTAATAAGATTTTATTAAATACTTATATTTTAATAATGAAAATAGTAGTAATTGACGTTACTTTTTTTTTTTAAAAAAATAATAATAATTAAATAATAGAAACTGAATTTATTTTAAAGTGCCAACAACACATATTTCACTGTAAGGCAGCATGTACACAAGAAAAGCATATCTGGATAAAAAAAATTCAATTGGCTCAAGGTTATCAAAAAGAGCATTCATTATCTCCACCTAAAGGACTAGTATCTTCTTTAAATTCAGATTTTTTAACTTCTTTTGCTTCATCATCGCGTCATCCTTCAGATATTCATTCCATATACCATCATCAACGACTTGAAAAGCAGTCCTCTTCTTCTTCTTCTTTTACTATTCATAATAAATTACATAGATCAAACAGTGCTGCAAATTATCATGATCAACATATATTGTCTCGCCCACAACATTTACAACCACAACAACAAAGTTCATTATTAAATAAAAAAAGAAAATCAGTATTATTCCCACTACCCATGTCTACTTCATCACCATCTATTTTATTAACGAATGATATGAATGGATTGAAATATAATAAAGAAAAGGAAGAAAATGAAGAAAATGAAGAAGAAGAGATAGAAATGAGCCTTCCATCGTTACCTTCTACGAGACCTACAAATTTATCAAAAATAAAGCGTCGACATAGCTCTTTAGATCTCTTATCCATTACTAAAAACCATTTGAAATCACAACGTAAAAACTCCATCCGTGAAACAGTAGATCAAAAATTAAAAGATGTTTGTACAAAAGATTATTTGTCCTCACGCGTACGCCATTTTTCTGCTGCTGGGCAACGTAAATCAAGTGTGTATTCCACATCAACAGTATCAACATCTACTTCATCGCCTATTCCTTCTCTTTCTCTTAAGAATATCCGATCCTCTTCCTCGCCTATAAATACACCCCTTCATCAACATAATAATAATAACAATAGTAATAATAATAATCAAAGCAAATCATCCAGTTTAAATCGTTTTAGTCTTCCTTTACTTCATATCTCGCCTACCAATATTACATTTATGGACGACCCATCTTTCACTTTTACTTCGTCACCAATGGAGTTTAATGATCAACGATTTAATTTATCACCTTCACCTAGCTCTTCTATTCATTCCTCTTCTTCTCCTAACCATTACCATTTATCAACATCCTACTCTTTACCATTAAATATACATCATAATACACAAGACACAACAACAACAAACATCTTATCCCATCATCAAAATAGTTCCGTGGATGTAAAGAATTACCCTAAAAAAAAAAGAAATTCGCTATTTTTATCTTCTTTCCAACTATCATCATTATCATCACCGAGCAAATTAGATAATATGAAATCTTGGAATTTATTCTCGAAAGGGTTTAAATGGAGTCACTTTTTTAAAAATACAAAATAACGAACCTCTAGTTATTTCTATTTACTTATTTCTTTATTTTCATTTCTCCTTCTATATATATAATTATATATATATTGATGATTATTATTATTATTCAACTACTTTTCATTCATTTTTATTTATATATCATATTTAAAAAAACTAATCATGCTAGTTTTCTTTTTATTGTTACTATCCCTCTTTGAATTAAAATACAATATATATATATATATTTAATTATTAATCTATCTATACTTTACACTTTATTATTTTACCATCTACTTCTAACTTGTTTAAACATATCTGAATATAATTGCATTTCAGTCGAACAGTCACTCATTTCTCTTTTATTAAGTGCTTCTGGCATCTATTAAAATAATAAATAAATAAAAATTAAGGGATAAATATGAGAATTAAACAAATTATATATATTATTATTACTATTACTATTATTATTTCTTAAACGAAATAAAATAAAATAAAAATAGAAATAAATACTTACTCTTTCTTGTAAATAAACAATACGGTTTTGATGACTAGGGTGAGTACTAGCAAATTGAGGAATTTCTTTACCCAAAGAGGCATCCTCCATTCGTCTCCATACATTCACGGCTTCTCGAGGATTAAAACAAGCTTGTGCCATAATATCTAACCCCATTGTATCAGCCTCTTTTTCACATTTTCTGGAGAAAGGTTTCATCATTAGAAAATTTAATGTAAATTGGTTAAATATAAAATTAGGGTCGATACCAAATAAGACAAACGTTAATTGTAAAGCTAATAAGATTTTGGCAAAGCTTAATTTCTCAGCACTGTGTCGAGCTATTTGATGAGAAATTTCATGCCCTAATACCGCTGCCATACCATCTTCATTTTCAACAATAGGTAATATACCAGTAAAAACAAATACTTTACCACCAGGTAATACAAAAGCACTAAAATAAAATAATATATATATAGATAGGCATGACTCTCTTTTTAATACCATTTTTCATTTCATATTATTTTATATATAAACTTACTTTCTTTCAGGTGAATCAATAACATAAAATTCCCAGTTTAAATCTTCCATACCAGATACTTGAATTAATCTTTTCGCCACTCTTGTCACAAAACGCGTATAAGGATGATTTTTTGGTAAAATACGGTTGCCGTAATGATTCATAACCTCAGCATAAGCTTGTTTGGCCATAGCTTCTTCTTGCCTTGGTGTAATATCCATAAATCGTGTTCTTCCGCTTATTGGAACTTTTTCTAAATGAGTAGCGTAATAACCACCAAATAATACAGTGCCTGTTCCTACTGTAACCCATAAACGTTTTGATTGATAAAATGGTTGCGATTGTCGAAACCGTTGGTAGTTATTGGAATATCTTGGGCTCGGTCTTGGAATAAGTGAAGGTGGTGGTTGGTAGGAAGCATAGGATCTTTTTAAAACAGGTAGTGAAAATAATGACTTTGCTGTTGTTGTAGTTGTCGTGAATTTATTATTAACAGATTTGAATGGTTGAATGGAGCTTTTACTAAATAATAAAAATGACATCTTTTTTATGCAAAGTAATAATAATAATTATAATAAACAAAAGATATGGGTTAAAAAAGAGTGAAAGAGCGAGAAAAAAAACTAAACCTTATTGCGTATTTATTTTTTTAAAACCCAGGCATTTCTTTTTTCCAAAAGTGAACACTTTTTTTCTTCATTACCTTTTATTTGATCTTTTAAAATATATTTTATAAAACTAATTATTCATGTACAAAACATAATGTTTATATTATAAAATAATTAAAACACTCACTATATAAACATGTTATCCATGTTTGGGAGTAAAAAATAAGTATGTTAAAATACTGATATCCTATTGGACAAGGAAATAATTATAAAAATTAAGATTTAAAAAAATCATTCATTCATGATATGCATTCTTTTTTTCATTCCACATATTATAAAATTATTATTATTAATGGATTGAATTGATTGTAAATAAATATATTTATTTGAGGTTTTAAAAGCACACACAAAAAAAATAACAATAATAAATGACTATATATAAAAAAATTACGAAGACTCTTTTTTTGTTTTTTTTGTTATGAACAAATTGTACATTAATTAAATTTTTTTATTATAAAAAAAAATTCATTATTTTACTTGCGTTGCTTTTGAGAAAGGAAGTCGGTGAATTCTTGGTAAGGAGCCTTAGTGAATTCAGTTTCAGCCCAAAGATCAGGAGTTAAGAAACCATAAGTGTTACCAATAGCAGCAAAGGTAGCCTTAACAAAGTTACCTAAGGTACGGGTAGAACCACGAGAGGAGGTATAACAATCAGTGATACCGGCCAATTGAAGAACTTTCTTGGGGACGGGAGCACCGACAATACCAGTACCACGAGGAGCAGGAATAAGACGGCAGACGGAAGAACCACACTTACCAGTGACTTTACAAGGGACAGTGTGAGGTTCACCAAGAGAAGAGCCCCAGAAACCACGACGAACAGGGATAATGGATAACTTGGCTAAAATGATAGCACCACGGATGGAGGTAGCTACTTCTTTAGAACATTTAACACCAAGACCGACATGACCGTCACCATCACCAATAACAACAAAGGCCTTGAAACGAGTACGTTGACCAGCACGGGTTTGTTTTTGAACAGGCATGATCTTCATAACTTGATCTTGGAGTTTAGGTAAGAAATAATCAACAATTTGATATTCTTTGATAGGTAAAGAGAACAAGTAGATTTCTTCAATAGACTTGATTTTACCAGCTTTAACAAGACGACCGAGTTTGGTAACAGGAACCCTATATTTATTTTATTTTTGTCTTAGTAACTGAATACTTCAATTTATATTTTATTTTATGTTATATCCATTTTTTAGTTTATAATTTATTGATATTATTTTCATCACAAAAAACTATTGATTTTTGATTGATTGGTTTTTGTTTCACACGCATATATATATATATATATATGTAAATCTATTTACCATTCATTCTTTTCTTCGCCACGGCGAGCACCACGTCCACGACCACGACCACCGCGACCACGTCCACCACGACCAAAGCCTATTTAAAAGAAATAATATATATTTGTATTTGTATTTAGTATGTTATGATATATAACCAGTGTTTATTTTATACATATATATATACATATATATATAGATTCTTACCACCACGAGGAGCAGAATCAGCCATCTATATTAAAATTATTCAAGCATGATATCAAAATAAAATATAAATATATAAAAAACAAATAAATAAAATATAATTAATATCCATCCATCCTTTCATCATATCCATCCATCTATATTATCGTTATACATTGCAATATAAATCGTTTTATCATGTGTTTTATTATTTTTAATCGTTCAATATGGGTGGGCCTTACATTTACAAATAATTATCAGGAAGGAAAAAGAAAATACATTCGATTGTCCAACTCTCCTAGAAAATGAAATTCGGCGTTTTAATTTTTTTGACCGGATTAAAAAATAGTCAAAAAAAAATACAAAATGTAATGGAATATTAAACTACCATAAATTATATATAAGCTTATATTTAGTTACAATAGAAATAGAAAGCTTAGGATCTTTTGATGTATACTTATATATATATATATACATAATCACCCATTTTATTATTTCATTTTTTCTTTATCTCAAGTATCATCATTATTACATACTATTACAAAGCTAAAAAAATAAAAAGATAATTAAAGAAAAGTATAAAATAAAATAAAATAAATGAATTAATTTTAATTTGGTTAATTTTATTGTTTCAATTTATTACAATTTGCAAAAAAATATTGGTTTGGTTTATTGTCTATTTTTTTTAAAAAGAAAAGACTACAGATGTTTTGTAGGGAAGATCAAATTAAAAGCCCGCCTGTTAATTTTTCTTAAAAATGCAATGAGTGCCTTTTTTTTAACTTTGTATTTCTTTTCTTTCCTTTTTCCTTCATCTTATTGTTATTATTTTATTTTTAGCCTTTTATTTTATTATTACTTTTTTACGTTATTCTTGAAAAGAGTATAGTTCTCTTTTATTTATTTATTTGCTATTCTTGTAACCAACGTAACGTATTCTTTGGGATGTCTATTGAATCATCAAATGAAAATAGTGAAACAGTTCAGATTAATGATCAGAGGTAAGATTATTACTATTATATATATATATATATATATGTATGTATGTGTGTGTGTGTTCATAAAGAATGAAAATATAAAAGACAAAGAAGGACTAAAACATAATAACGTATACTGGTCAATAGAATATAACTTTAAGTAATAATAAAAGAAACTATACACGCTTTAAAAAAAGGATATTATCATCATAAGCACATCAAAAATATGAAATCAACAATAGACTTGTTGTTTAATATAAGTTTCTATGACATTAACATATATGTACATATATAAAATAATATTATTATATTTTATTATATTTATATTAATAGTTCATCTTGGTTAACTAATTTATTTCAACCTTTTGTGTTAACTACTAATGATCTCAACGAACAAAAAGACGATCGCGGCCAGTTCCTCGGTGTTTGTGGTCTTAGAACAAATTCGCATGGATCACTGAATGTAGCATTTTTTCTAGTCCCTTATAACCCCTCTTATTCTTGTTCTGATACAGCTACTACAATAAACTCTACCATACATCAACTTTATAATAATAATGAAATTGTAACAAAAAATACGAGCAATTCATCATCAATATCAGCTTATTCTCTTTTTGACAATAATAGTAATAATAATAATAATATGAAATATAATGTGGTGATGTCTCTTGATACACAAACAAAAACTTTATCCAAACATCAACACTTATACCTTTTTCCATCAAATGCTCTTGTCGAAACTGTAAATGAAAACGCTCCATATGAGGTAATAACCCTTTTTTTTCTCTTTTCTTTAATATGATATCATATTTTTATTATTATTATTATTATTATTATTATTATTATTATTATTATATGTATGATTATTTATATTTATGTGGTTATTATTATTTTAGTTATTTTGTTCGTTTCATATAGACGATAACCAATTAGTGAACTCTATAAACAAGAACCAACACTCTAAAATTGAAAAGCAGACAAGTTACACAAGTTTACAACATCTCTCAACAAAATCAAACCCTTCTGGCATTAAATCACCATCACCATCACAAGATACAATCAATGAAAACCGCTATGTTATACATCTATCATTATTTAATATACCCAAGGATTTATATTTGGCAATTAAACAAACAGTAGCTGATTTTGAAGTTTATTACAATACTATTATAAAATTGGTAATATTTATATATATATATATATGAAAAAAATTATAGTGTAAAAAAGGAGTTCCTTCTTGTTTATTAATTATTTATATATTTGAATAGATGAAAATTCATACTGAAGGTGTGTCTAATAGACAAAAAGAGTTATTGGCTATGGAAAAAGTAACAAGAACAAAAAAATCCTCAGAATCAGTAATGACAGTAGAATCAAAAGCAACAATAAATAGAGGAAAACGCAAAAGTACTTGATATAACTTTAGGTTTATTTTTTTAGTCATTTTAGATTAAATATATCTAATCTTTATTTATTTGCCTTTACTTCTTTATTTATTTATTTGAATTAGGTTCTCACAATCAAAATGAAATGACTCGAAATAATAACGTGAGTATGATGAAAACAAAGTCAGTAGACGAAGATAATAAAATAGTCTCCAAGCATATGAATTCTATTTCTACTCCTAATTCTCGTACTTTGACATCTCATCCAAATTCAACTACAACTGTATTTTCATCAACCTCCACTTCATCCATATTAACAACAACTAATCATAGAAATAACTCAGCCAATGGCAATGGAAGAAAATGTTCTTATTGTGGATCAAAAACAACCCCTATGTGGCGTCGTGGTCCTGAGGGTGCTGGCACACTCTGTAATGCATGTGGCGTTAAATGGAAACATGGGAAAATATTATGTGATAAGCCATTACCGTCTGCAAAAACAAATGCAAACGATTCGAAAGCTTCCACCGTCTCCTCTCATCGAAATAATAGCAATAATAATACAGCTGTAAAGGATCAACAAAAGAAAAGAAAGCAGCATAATGAAATACATGTTAAAAAGGATAAAAGAATTAAAGTTAAAAAACAAGAAAATCAATTCATGATGGAAATAGATGATGGTATTGAAGAAGAAGAGGATGAAGAAGAAGGTGAAGAAGACGATGAAGAAGAAGAAGATGAAGATGATTATGAAGAAGAAAATGATCAAGAGGATGATGAATATAGCTATGAAGAAAATACGAACAATAAAATCAAAAAAAATAGCTATTACGATGATTATGATGAAGATGAAAGAATGAGACACAACATCATGGCAGCAAGACAGTTAAGTATTCATGAAGGGGATCATCATCACCATCAACAATACTATGAAGTTTTTTCATCGTTATCATCTCCACCTCCACCTCCACATGCAAGATCACATTCAATGATATCAAATATGGATATAACTAACCATCATTCTATTATATCAAACCAAAACCAACAACATCAACATCAGCATTACCACTCGTACCAACATCAAGGGGAATGGGGATCGTTAAGAAATGAAACACTATCTTCACCACCTTCAACATCATCATCAAGCCGTCCCAGACGTCATACAGCGGATGTTTCAGTATTGGATAGAGCACCTTGGGGTAATGAGTTTTCTTTATCTATGGGTGTGGACGCTGTTGAAGCTGCTACTGTTTTAACTTTACTTAAACGTAGTTAAATTGCCCGTTCATACGTTTTTATTACAAATATATGTATATATACATATATATTGTCTTATCATCCTTTATTTATTTATTTTATAATTACTATCATCATCATTATTATATATTTATTCATTAGCTATTCCATTCCTCCTCCTTTATATTTTCTTTTTCTTTTTTTTTTTCTGACTCTATCTATTTTATTCATTTATTTATTTTATATGTAAATAATATTGTATAATTTATATATTATTCTATTTTATTATTACTCTATTTTTATTAATTGTTATTTTATTATACAAAATTATTAAATATGACTAATATTGTTGAGAAAAGATATTATAAAATAAAATAAAATAAGAAAATATTCTTTATACTATTTAGCTTTATTAAAATTTTTAACAATATGAATATGATAAGTTTGCATTAAAGTTTGAAATCTAAACGCTGTGATACGTACATAAAAAAAGACGCATATCTACTTGTTTACTAGTTTGATATTTTAATAATTCAATATGACGACATTCTATATGTTTACTAATTCTTAAAAGCTTATAATATATATTAGTTATATAAATCAAAGATTCATATTCATACTAACCATTTATTTCTATAGGTTAAAGGATAAATGTTACTAAATGATTTTTTGATCCATAAAAGGAAATACATGGATGCATATATATATATATATATATATATATATATATTTGTAGTTCATTTCTATTTGTTGTATTTCATATACCACTAAATACTGGTTTACTGCTTACCTTCCATTAACGAATTACTATTAATTTAAAGTAATATGAGAGAGCATAAAATAAGGTGATAAGAAATTCAATTTCCCTTTTTCCCTTTGTTTTCTTCTGCATACATTATATTATATTAAGATAGCGAATCTGTTTTATATATATATATATATATATATATATATATATATAATATAAGTATACATATAATAATAATAATAATAATATTTTATTATTCAATTTAGTTAGATTCAGAAAAGGAATTAGTCATTTTGGGATGCTTCTGACAGCCAAATAACTTGTATATTAATAATATCACCAATTTCACTGTCACTTTATGTATTAACGTTTTTGGTGCTAATTTAATCCCAATTTTAGAAAAATCTAGAACGCAAAAAGATTAATGCAAAAAAATAAAGAAGAGTAATTGATGGCGATCTTTTATTATTCATGAATAAATCACGTACAAAAAAATCAAACTTTATTAACTTATAACGGCATACTCTTTATTTTGTTGTTTATTTAAAAAATATATCACAATCAATATAATTAGCAGTTTTGTATAAAAAAAATGAATTATATATGTTTATCGTATTTTATTTTGGATATAATTGATATATTAAATTATAATGGGGGGGAAATAATAAAACAAAAAATAAATAAATTGTGTATATAAATATGCTAAGTTTCTACAGATTTTTTTATTTAATCTAAAAGATCGATCAAGGCTAAACATAAAAAAAAGGAAAAGGTTAGCTAATTACATATAAAAGAATACTTATATTCATATTGATCGATATATGTATATATTAATATTACCTAATAAAATTACGGTACCCATCATTACGCCTAATAAAATAATTGGATCCAAGCTAGCGAATGGAGCAGCACATAAAGCCCATAACATAACAGAAGCAATGCATCGACTACCAATAATGATTTTTCCATTCATATCTATAAGAAAAAAAGAGAGCAAAAAAGATGACAATTAGTTAGATTGCTATTTTTATTGTATTTTCATTTTTTTTATTTTTTATACCAATGACCATCCTTTTTTATTATTATATTATTTACCCGATATTCTTGTATTTAAAAATTTAATCAAAGAATTAATAATAATAATACCACCACCAAAGATTAAAAAAGTTTTATAAACAAATACTTTTTCTTCATCCGATAAAGGAGCTTCTTCAGCACCACCAGCTCTTTTCACAAAATGATGAGAAGATAATGATGAAGATGAAGCATTGGATGGTGATGATGATAAATAATCATTAGTGTTATCATTATTACTAATGAGCTGTAAAGCCGTAAAAGATAATAATTCAACAGCATATTTTCCAAAAGTTAAATAGCCAGAATACATAGAAGGAGCTTGTGGTCGTCGCTGTAAAGAAGTTTGATGTCTTTGTTGTTCATTAAATTGAATCATCATTGGATTGTAATCATTTTCGACATTTTTTAAGGATTGAATAGAATCAATTGCACGTTTAGCAAGTTTATGTCCAGTTGAAGGTGCTCCATGTTCTCCACCTCCTGATGGTGTACCTGTAGCTGTTGCTCCATGCCCTCCAGCTGATGATGTTGCTCCATGTTCGCCGGTTGATGGTGTTGCTCCATGTTCACCAGTTGATGGTGTTGCTCCATGCTCACCAGTTGATGGTGTTGCTCCATGTTCGCCTCCAGATGTTGTCGTACCATGATCTGCTGCTGCATCAGGTTTATGTAATTTACCTTCTGCTTCCATTTGCTGCTTGTATACTTTAAGACTAAAAAAAATGAAAAATGAAAAAAATAGTAAAATGAAATAAGTTCCTTTATATAATTTCCTTTGTTTGATTTTTTAAAAAAAAAAATACTTACGTATCAATTAAAGAAATACCAAAAGCTACTTGTAATAAATGAAGAGGGAAATGAAGATAAACCCAGACTTGATGATACTTGTTATGCAAAAAGACTTCCTTATTAAAATCTTCAAAATACATAAAGAAGAAGCCAAAAATGATGGTGACTGCCATAAAGTTAGGAATCATCATCAAGATTTCAGTACTAGAAGTAGCTACAAAAGGAACCAAAGACATTAGATTTTCACCAAGCACAATTAAAGTTAAAAGCCCTAACCGTTCAGCCAAATGACTTGCAGCCCATGATAAAGATTTATCTCTTCTTGCAATTACATTCACTACTATTTCACATAATAATCCCAAATACCATAATAATCGATGAATTTCTAAATCAAGTATCACCAAGGAACCACCCCATAATGCCATCGAGACAACGTTGGCCATGACATAAAAGGCTAATGTTAATCGAGATTTGGATCCAATGACAATGGCTACAATCAAGACAATCGAATATTCTATTACCAATACCCCCTTTAATGCTAATTATAGTAAATATTATTTAATATGAATATATATATATATATATAATTATTAAATAAATTACATTATACTTTTACATTTATATATATATATACTTTAATTTTAATTTTACTTACCCATATATCCATATACATATCCTTTTGAATTTAAAAAGTGTTCTGAATTACCAGCCATGCCAACTATTTGAAGAAAAGAAAAAAAAAAGTTATTAATAAATAATTTTCTTTGTTTGTTTTATTTGTTTATTTACATATCATCTCTTATATACTACTTACTAACAGCACACATTTCTATTAATTTCCATATATGATGCACTACATCATCGCTAAATGTATAAAAATATATAAAAAAAAATACCATATTTAGAAACTAACTCTTGTTTACCATTCTAATTTTGATTTTTTATTTTAAAAAAAGGAAAAAAAAACACTTACGTATCAAACCGAGAAGTATATAAAGAACTTGAAATCCAAGCCCACCAAGTAATAACAAACCAAGAAGCATATGTACCCAAAGTAGACCAATCCTTAATGACATGAGTATGAGTAAATTGAGTTAATGTAGCCACATAAAAAAGATCGTAAAATAATTCCAACCAAGAAGCAGCCTTTTCTTCACCAATATCGGCACTAAGATCAGGCTCAGGGTATTTAAAAAAGGGTCTACGACCAGCTTCCGCAGGGATATCAAGGTTATGATGATGTTTTGGTTTAAATTCTACGTATACATTATCATTAAACTCAACGATTTCGTTGTTAGGATTATGCTCTCCTTGATGATGATGGTGATGATGGTGATGTGGGTCTTCATGTTTTGCTATTTCAGTTTTATGATGGATTTTAATGGAAAATTCAAGTTTAGTTTTATAAAGAAATGCTGTTAAACCATCTGTATCACGAACGCCATTAAACTGAATTCGTTGTTGAGCCGTCAAACCAATCTAAATTACATATATATATATATATATATAAATGATAAATGATAAATGAAAATGATAATGATAATTGATTAATAATTAGAATAGTGAGAAGCATATAATTTAAATTAAAATAATAATTATATTTAAACCTATTGTGAAACCTACCTTATTTGCAAAATATTCTGCTTTATGATGATCCATTGCAAACCCCTGATTACCTTTTAATTGTCTAAAATGAACCACTATATAAAACAATAAAATAATAATAATAAAAATAATAAGGAATATATTAAATATAATTATATAATAATAAATATAATCCAAATATATATATATATATATATATATATATATAATATATAATTTTACCTAATATATAATCTTCTCTTGGATGAACTGGTTGCGCTTCTAATAAACTATATAGATTTAAAAAAAAAAAAAAATGGATGTGTTTTATAAATTAATATGCTAGAATCAACCTATAAATTGTAGTACAAACTAATAATAATAACCTATTTTTTTTTATTTTATTTTAATATTTCACCTTTCTCTTTGTTTATGTCTTTCCCTATGAGCATGAAATTCTTCAATAGGGTGAGAGAGAACATCGCCAAAGGTTTCATTGCCATCAAATTTACTTTGTCTGTTTTCTTTATTCTTAAGATCAATATGTTCCAATTCAACACGTTCTTCATCACTTTCATACATGGTGGAGCTAGGTTGATTTAAAGCCAAAAATTCTTCTTCATCGCTGTTATTATTTCTCTGTTGTCTATGTATGGTGCCAATAGGTGGTCGATACGCTCTCATAGTCGGTCCACGTCGAACAGTACCTTTTCTTTGAGCACTCATTATATTATTTTATATAAACGCTTATATGAATACAATAGTAATAAAAATAATAAAAAGAAGGAAAACAATAATAAAGAAAAAAGAAAAAAGAAATAAAAAGAAAAAAAGGGAGATAAAAAGAAAAAAACGAAAAGGAGGAATTTTATAAAAAAATGACAGTTACTGAATTCTGGGCTTAAAAACGAAGTACCTTGCCTTAAAATAGCAAATTATGAATCAACGAATAAAAACTCGACTCATTTCAAAACTCAGTGGTTGATTCCATTAGTGAATGGACCGTCGATCTTTTTTAACACCACTTATACTTCTTTCAATTCTATTTCTTTGATGAGATTCATTTATTCTCTCTCTCTCTCTCCCTCTCTCTCTCTTCATCTCTTTCTCTCTCCCTCTCTCTTTATTTATTCTTTTTACCCTGAATTTTGTTAATAAATTAAATTAACAATAACTATTTTTTTAAATATATAATTCTAATAATTAATATTAATAATAAATAAGCTTAGCTGTTTGATAAAAATTGTTTTTACTCTTTTGATAATGTAAACTCTAAAAAATTATAAAAAAGAGGCTGGATTGTGTACTCAATATAGTTTAGGCTTGGTTTCAAAATAAATCATTAGTTGTTATGGTTATTTATAAAAAAAAATGTACAGTTTTCATCAATAAAACAAAATAAATAATTCCAAATATGATCCTTTTTTTATTATTTATTCTTATTTTTTTTTTTTTCACAAGTATGACAAGATCCGTTTATTTTCGGTTTTAGAAATATTAGTTACCTTATTTAGTATACTCAAAATTATTGAGTTGGGTAACCTCTTTAATGAATGACGTTGTTGAAGATCATTCTTTTTTTTTTTTCAAGAAGGAAAATATATAATAAAATATCATTATAATATTATTATATAACGTGAAATATTTATCAAAGTCTTATTAAAAAAATAATATACTAAAATAAAGCGTTGG
>MU612593.1:0-15133 GCA_025201675.1 Cunninghamella echinulata
TTTCTCTCACCCACTTTTTTCTATTTCTCCTTATAAAAAAGTTAGCCCATTTTTATTTCTCTTTTCTTTCTCTCTCTTTTCTTTTTCCCTTCTTTTTCTATATTCTATTATTTTCTTTCACTCATTTTCACTCCTATTATATTATTGGGGTTGCTTTTATATATACCTCATTTTTTCTCTCTCTTTCTCTCTCTCTCTCTCTTTCTTACTCTCCTTCTCTCACTTTCTCTTCCCTTTTTGAAAACATTTATATTATTATTACTATTATTATTTAAACAACAAGGTAATAATAATGTCTACTAAAGTAGCCTCTTTAATGGCAATACCTAATCTAACTATCAATACATCAACAACTGATTTATCGACAAAAAACGATCAGCTTTTATCTATTATTAATAACCAGCAAGTTAAAATATTAAGTTTAGAAAAAGAATTGGCTCAAGTAAAAAAAAAATATGACACTTTATTAGAAGAAAAAAAACAACTACAACAAGTTGAACCTATACCTCCACCAAGGTCACCATATCGACCTTTTAATAAATTAAAAGAAGATACAGATAGTGAAGAAGACGAAGAAGAAGAAGAAGAAGAGGTAGAAGAAATTGATAACCATCCTATTCCAACAACTATTGATTCTATTTTAATGAAAAATCATTCTCAGCATCATACAAATTATATGATTTCACCTACTTCACCTACTTCACCAAAAATCTCTTCTCCTATTCATGCTATTTTAGATAAAGATGCTAAATTATTTGCAAAATATCAACAAGCTATTAAAAATAAAAGTACTAGTCTACAGCCTATCAAAAAAGAAAAAGAAGTTGAAGAAGAAAAGAAAAGTACTAATAATGATAATGATGAATGGTTAATCAATAATAATGTAAGACGTGCTTTATCTCAACCTAATTTATCCATTTCCCCTTATGAAGTCCCTTCTTTTTCAAATATTATGATTAAAGTGGCTGATACTTATATAAGTAAAAATAATAAAGGAAAAGACATTGTTTCATTTATTGTTTCTATTTGCCATGCTAGTTCAAAAAATGAATTATGGCGGATCGAAAAAGTCTATTCTGATTTTTTAGCTCTCGATATTCTGGTAAAACTAAAACTAAAAATAAATAATAATAAAAACATAATAAAATTAAGGGGAAAAATAATTTCATCACTAAACCTTCCTATTCTTAGCTACGTGGTCAAAATCAATCCATTACTAAAAAATTAGGAAAATTACCTGATAAAACTTTATTAGCTGTTCATGATCAATCAAAAATAAATCAAAGAATGGTATGTAGAGATGAAATAAAATGAAAAAAAAAAATTAGTAAATAACTGATGTAAAAATATGAATAATGCTCTTATATTTATTACCCATTTTATATGAATAGATTATCATTGAAAAATATTTAACCCGGGCTATTCAATTACCTCTACCTGACACTTCAGATTTATCTCAATTTTTATCATCAAATGTTATTGAACAATCAACAAATCAAGTAAGTGTTTATTATTATTATTATTATTATTATTATTTACGTTTTATATTTACATCGATAAATATATATATATGTATTAAAGATCGTTTTGTTTATCATCATTATTATTATTGTTAGTCTACGTTTATAAAAGAGGGTTATCTATCAAAATGTACAAAAAGTTTTGGTGGTTGGAAACCTTTTTATTTTATTCTTAATGGCTCGACTTTAGATTATTATGAATCTGTAAGCTTTTTTTTTTTTTTTTTTTTTTTTTTTTTTAAAGAAAAAGAAGGTGGAAAAGATGATGGTAAATAATAAAAAGTAATTAATAGATGAAGAATTATAATAAATCTTTTTTTTGTAAAGTTAATTTTTTTTTTTTTTTTTTTTTTTTTGGTTTTATAAAATAAATAAATAGAAATAGAAATAGAAATATAGAAGAATCACTTACATTTTTTCATCTTTTTCATCTCTTTAGAAAGGAGGACTTTTACTTGGATCTATTCAATTATCTGATGCTCAAGTAGGACTACAACAAAATAAAAATGACAACATCTTGAAATCATCCAAAACATTCACCATTACTCAAAAATCCTCTTCTTCACCATCAAAAACAATCCAACACACATTATGTGCTAATTCAGATGAAGACTGTTATCAATGGATTCAAACTATTTCCAAATTAATTAAACCTACCATTAAACCATCTCCAACAATAACTACCACTAATATTAGTGCCATTAAAAACAATAATACTCATTCTATCCAATTACCTCCACGAAGAATATCTAAAGATCAAATAAAGCCAATACCTTCTTCATCACGCCCTATAAGCCCAGAGATTAATAATAATAATAATAATCAAGATAATAGCAACCGATTTATTACTTGTGAACAAATCTCATTCCACACCCCCTATTACTATCCACAAAGATCAAATTCAGATACTTCCATTCTTCCAAATGATATTAAAGAAACTCGTGGTAATGGAAATTATCATAGTACAAGTATGGACGAAACTTATACTACCACTTCTCCTTTGCATACATTTACTCAATTGGAATATTTAAGACAAAGGTCAAGTATGGATACAATTTATCTTCATCAACGTAGGGAAAGTCATGACCCTTCGTCTCACCATCACCATCATTCCACAAATAATACTCTTACAACAGCAACTACTACATCAACAACAACAGCACCACCTAATGGTCCCTCCTCTCATTTATTACCAACTACAACATCCTTTGAGGATGAAACAAGTTCTAAAAAATTAAAATCAAGGACAAACAGAAGAACATTTTGGCCAAAAAAAATATTTTCTGGTTATCATCCTACTTCCTCAACAGCAGCTCCATACGAATCTTCTTCTTCAACAACAAGTGTATTGAGAGGGTTTTTATCAAGAAATTCAAATGATGAAAATGCATCATCATCATCATCCAAACATAATTCTTCTTACATTCATCCTCGTCATAAAATCACAACACCAGTTTTCGGGGTTCCTTTAGAAGAAGCCGTTCGTATTTCCAAAATTGCTGAAGGATATGAATTACCGGCTGTAGTTTATCGATGTATTGAATTTTTAGAAGCCAAAGAAGCTTATTTTGAAGAGGGAATCTATCGCCTTAGTGGAAGTGCCGTGAAAATTAAAGAATTAAAAAGAGCTTTTGACGAAAAAGGAGATATCAATTTACTAACATCAGATGAATATAAGGATTGTGATATGCACGCTATTTCTGGGTTATTAAAATTATGGTTAAGAGAACTACCAAGTAATGTGTTGACATCTGAATTATTAAAGGAGTTCTTACCCGTTATAGGTATATAATGAAATATTATAGATAAATGTATTTGTAAAGAATAAAAGAAAAACAAAGATGGAATCAACCCATACTAATAAGTATATTTTTCTCTTTCCTTTTATTATTTTAATCATATAGACCTTACCAATCGGAATGAATGCATCAATGAATTAGGAAGGTTAATATCCATGTTACCATTAGCTAATTATACCCTTTTACGAGCCTTGACTGCTCATTTATTACGTATTGTTCAAAATTCTGATGTTAACAAAATGACCTTGAGAAATATTGGTATTGTATTCTCACCAACTTTAGGTATTCCAACTGGGATATTTAGTCTCTTTTTATGTGAATTTGATTATATCTTTTATACTTTAAATCAGTCTACAACTTCTACTACTTCCTCCTCTTCTTCCTCCTCATCATCATCGCCTTTACCTTCATCTACTCAACCTGTTCCATCAACAAATAACGATAGAGATGATATGGCAACGGTAACCTATAATACATCCTCTATATCTACAACCACTACCCTTGTTTCTTCCACTTTAGTTTCTCCTCCACCTCCTCTTCCATCCAAATTAATTCACGATGATAAAGAAAATCAAAATTCAGCAGAATCAAATGATTCTTTTACAACAGAGTTGGATTCTGTTCATCCTTATCAACAGCAACCTATACCAAGGACTAATTTGAATCATTCATCGTCGGATATGAGAAGTAATCGTAATAGCGTTCAATATTCAAATTTAGCACCAGAATGCATTGTGGATATTGAAAAACAATGCAAAGAAAAAAAAGGTAAGCAATATAGAAATAGAAGTATACCTGTATAAACGCAATTAACCTTTTATTTTTTAAATAATACTGTATTTATTTGATAGGTATTATTGAAGATGATCATGGGTTAGAAGATGATGATGATTTTGATTTACAAGATACCCATTTCGAAGATGAAGATGGTGGTTATGATGATGATGCTGGTGGTAGTGAAGAAGATGGTGATGATGATCCTATGAATAGCTTTGATGATGGGTCCGCTCATGAAATTCAAAACAAAACTGAAATACTCGTAGAAAATTGACGAACAACTTCATCTCTATCATAATCGTTTTTTTAACTTTATTCTTATATACATTTATATATATATATTTATTTATATATATATATATATATATATATATATATATATATAGTTTCTGATTTCTATTTATTATACACACTCATTTTTTTTTTACATATAATTATCTTTATCTTTTTATATTTATTATTATTAATATTATTGTTATTATTTATGAATTAATGCTTTTTATTATTTTATTAACTGTTATTATAATTATCCTTATCTCTTTATAATTATCATTATTTTGTTACCATTATTTATAATTATTATTATCCATGTTTATTATCATCTAACTATTTAATTAATTTTTTTATTTTTATTTCAATTTTAATCTATACATATTTATACATAAAAAAACTCCAAACCTTATTTTTTCTGAGCTATAAATTTTAAATTTTTCAAAGGACCTTTTTTTTCTCACTCTTTCTTTTCCATATTTTTTAAACATAAATATATTTAGTCTATATGTTGATATATATCTTATAGGATGGGATATCATAAAAAATCAAAATCATGGACAGCGCTTTCATTCCCTTCCATATTATCACCATCTTCTTCTACAACAACTCATCATTCCACCAATACGTTTAATAATAATAATAATAGTAATTATAACAGTAATAGCAACGATAATAGTGGGGGAAATCTTAACCACTCACCTTTTAAATATTCAAATATGCTTTCATCAAGTGTTTCTAATGGCTATGAAGATGATGAGGACGATAACGATTCTACTTCTGCAACTATAACACAACAACAGCAAGGAAAAACAAAGTATTTAAAACAGAATGAAAAAAAAAAGGATACTAAGGGTGATACAGCTAGCTTAGATAGAAATCATAACAACAACATTCATAAAAACAATGGTAATATGAATGAACATAATCATTTAAATCATAGTAATAATAATAAAAAAGAAGATGATGACAACGATGATGATGATGACGACGATGATGACGACGATGACGACGTAAAATACCCAGTCCCATCTTTTTATTTAGTATCTAACGAAGCATTAACTAATGAATATTCACCTGAAACAACCATCATCCCTTTTATTACTCCTTCTTCCTTTTCAGTGAAACGGGCTACTTTACTTGCTGGAATGCTTGATTCTTTAGTGAATGTCATTGAAGATATTCCTTTTTGTGATAGTAATAATGATCCACTTTCTATGAATGACTCTTATTGTTCATCAATTGATTATTCATCCTCCATCTCCTCTACCTCATCCTCATCTACATCACCATCTATTCATTCCTATTCTGATGAAGAAGAAGTAGAGCAAATAGAACAAATAATAGAGGAAAATGATTCATCCATTTTACTTGATGACAACAATCATGATACGCCAACAAATATCAATTTTAATTCAAATGCATGGCAATCCTTTATAAATAACAGTAATAATAATAGTCTACATAATAGTGTTGATGATGAAGACGAAATTGATAATCATTACAATGGATTACTTACTACTACTCTTACCACCACTACTTCCTCCTCTTCTCATTTTTTTAATAATGATACCATTTCCAATCATTCTATTCATTCAACTACGCCTTTATTACCAACATCATCATCATCAACGACAAAAAAAAAATTACACCATATACCATCATCATCCTCTTCATCAATATCCATTCATGAAAAAAAAAATATATACCCTTTTACAATTATATGTTTAGAGTCGTTTAAAGTGGTTCATTGGTCTCCATTATTTAACGAATCATCATCTCTTTATCATGATTTAAGTTTGGTATGTATATATATATATATATATATATATGTATATCTGATTAAAATAATAACGATGAATTATTATTATTATTAATATATTTGAATAGGTCATTCTTGTTTCTTCACATTATCCTGACCAGGATATAAATGATATTATGTTGAAAATTAAAAAATCTTTACGATTATTATCTTGTCAAGAGGTAAATATAAACAACATTTCTGTCTTGATTATAAATACCATTATGTAAAACTAATTTTTGTAATTCCTTTTTTTTTATTTTATTAGGAATTAACAACAGATAAAATTGGTCAACATCTTCTTCAGTTTATAAATCTTTATTTTAATACTTGATAATAAAAAAAGAATATATATATATATATTTTCGAATCCACCATTTCAACACCTTTTTACCTTTTTTAATCTATAAATATGTCAAATGATTAAAAAACACCTTTATTTAAATTTATTTAAATTTATTTCAACCACAACTTGACTGTCAATTAAATAAAACCACAAAGAATTTTTCTTTAAAAAAATATGAAACTTTATTGTAAACTCAAAGGTCAAAGATGAACTTGGGATGTTGCCAGTTAAATAATGCGCAAAAAAAAACTATATTATTTCCAATTGATCCTACTGAGGCCTTTTGATTATACCTTACCTTGCTTTTTTTATTATTATTATTATTATTATAAATTTGAGAGAAAGTTAATGAATATTTTTAAAAAATTCTTATTCTAATAGAGATAAAGATAATGAAAATAATAATTAAATAAAATAAACTTTAGTATAATATATTTTTTTATACTGGTATGCTATTTTTATTTGAAGTTTATGTGGATATCTAAACGATCATACATATTAACAGAGCTACTTTAGGAATATATAATAGAAATATGAAAAAACGTGACTCTGCGAGTGGATGGCGGTAATTTAAAGATTTAATTTTTTTTATTTCACCCCTTATCGCCCTTGATTTTTTTTTCTCTCACTTTTTTACTTGTTCATTTTTATTGTTATTATTATTTGTCTATCAAAAAATAAATAATATACATAGTAACATATATATATATATGTCTATTCCAGAAGGATCGATCACGCCTTCCCCTTCTACCTCTACTTCCTCCTCAGCTTCAATAAGTAATATCATTCATTCAACTAAATTACCTTTAAATTATTTATCAACCTTATTGCCTTATAATAAAAATAGACAAATACAACATAATAATTTATCTATGGTACCCTATTCAACTTCAACAACAACACCAACAACAACAAATAGTATTAATAATGTGCAAGTAAATCGTAGTAAAGCAAAAGAAGCTACTTCTATTGGTGGTACAACAGCTATTGCTCGAACACTTATGCTTCAAGGTTTATATTTATTTTATCGTACCCCAATTAAGGTAAATAAGAATAAAATATGTAGATAATAATAATAGAAAAAAATGTTATTAGTATCATTAGTATTATTATTTTTTTAAAAAAAAGATATGTATATGCGTAGAGAAAAATTAATATATATATTATATATAGTTATTTAGACCGCTTCGTGTTGATTATTTAATCATGGCTAGAGCTTTAATGCCTGTGGATGAAACAAGTAAAAAATTCTCTTTACGATATACTTCTATTGGTATGATCACTCATGCTGTTAAAACAAAAGGTGTAAGTATTAATGCATTGACATTTATATATAAACATAGAGAACTTTTTTTTAATATAAATAACTTACTTTTTTTCAATATTGTTTATTTTTTTATAGTGGGGTTTTTTGCCAAAGCATTTATTTCCACCTATGTTTGCCAATACAATGATTGGTGCAGTTCTTTATACCACTTACATAGCAGTCTTACCCATTTTTCATCCACCTTCCGCCTATCAATTACATCGGCCTTTCCCACCACCACCTTATAGTGCCGTTTTCACAGCCGGATGTTTAGCAGGAGCAGCTCAATCGATTGTTGCTACACCATTGGATTCTTTAAAAGTAAGATTTGAAGTTAATGATTTATTAGAAGGGAAACATCGATCCTTGTATCAATTTGCAAAAAATACCTTAAAAGAATTGGGGATTGCTAGTGCTTATCGTGGGTTTACTTTAACTTTGATCAGGGTAAATTAAAATAATGATTTCGTGAAAAAGAACAAAATGAACTATCTATCATGATAAAGAAGTACAAGATTATTGTGAAAAAAAAAAAAGAAAAGAAAAAAAAAGGCAAGGAATAGTAATTATCATATACATAAATATATATATATATATATATACTCATTTATTTATAGGATTCTTTGGCATGTGGGTTATTTTTTGCAACGTTTGAATGGGTCAAACAACAAGGATATTATTATTATTTAGATGAAATGTACGGATTACATGTAGTCTCATCTAAAGTATTAGAAGATTTAGAGATATCATGGAAAGAAGAAATGAAAGAATTGGTTGATCCACATCATCATCTTCATCAACAACAACAGATTCAGCAGCAGATTCAACAACAGCAGCTACAAAAACAACAGCAACGGCCACCCTTATTGTTAGAACCTATATTTGTCATATTAGCCGGTGCAGCAGCTGCAATAGCTTATCAATGTATTGATCACCCCTTTTCTAAAATTCATAGTATTTTTTATATAGAAGAAGGTCAGTCAGAATTCACTCATAAAACTAAAAGAGAGCCTGTTAATGTATTATACAAACGTACCTGGGAACAGTGTAAATTACAAGTCAAATTAAATGGAGGTAGTTGGATGAAATTTTTATATCAAGAATTTGGTAGTACAGTTTTAAAAGTGGTTCCTGCGACAAGTGTTGGGTTTTTAGTATTTGAATTATTAAAAAGAGAAATTGATTTTCGTAGTATGGATTTGGATTTAGATTTTGATCCTTTGAAATCTTTTAATGAAGTCATGGATACAATTAGTGATATGGACAACGATGACGATGAGTAATAATATTTATTATCTCTTTCTCTTTATTATTATTATTATTATTACTATTATTATTTATTATTTATTATTTAAGCTTTTAAACTTTTTTTACTTTTAGATGTAATCATAATTATTATACCCTCATTTAATATGTATTAAAACTATTATATTGATGGAACACTTTTTTTATTAATTTTTTCTTTTAATTTTTCTTTTATTTTTTGTACATATAGAATAATAAGTTGCATGTCCTTTTTTTTTATATATTTTTATCCTTTTTAATTAATAAAAATTAATACTGTATTATCATTTATTTCTTAGGCTTATTTTTTTACTTTATCCCAATAGTGAGAGAACTTACAACATTATAATAATAGAGTTTTATTTATAATACCTATGCCATACATTTTCGTTCTATGCTAGTTAACTTTGCATATTATTAATATTCCTATGTTTGGTGGTGGTGTATCTTACTATATTTGTACTAATAATCGTTTTAGCATTATATTGAAACCCAGCTTTCTGATCAGTATTATGCTCATGCTTAAAATAAAATAAAATAAAAATCTATGTAAAGAAAGATTAAATGTATATGTTCACAAAATATATACAATTATTTCATCACATATTATTATTATTATTATTATTATTATCTGAGTATATTATGCATACCTTTCCGAGATCAATGTTTTTAAATAGAAGCAGTAAAGCTAACCTTATTTTTATCACAGTTTTTAGCAGCTTTAGTAGAAGTGAGTTTTAAGTTTTATTATTAATACCATTTTATATTTTTAAACGTCAAATCTAGTTCATTCTTTTATTTCAATCCATTCATAATAGATTGAGTAATGACATTTTCTATTCTGATAAATTCAGGTGCATCCCCAAACAAGTATGGTTCACGAAGTGGTCAAGAGTGGAAACAAAATATTATTTAATATTAATCGATTTAGTTATTTGATTTTATCAATATAATATAAATGAGTAAATAGTTGCTTTTTTTTTTGGCCAGTGTATCTATGACATTGTTTTACCTACTTTTATCGCGCTCTTGATATTACTATTATAAGTGTTAATAAAGGCTCTACTAATTTTGATATGCCAAATCAATTTTGATTGGGTAAATATTTTAAAAATAAATCGATTTATAAAGAGTATATTGTATTTCACCAGTGAAAATTTTGAATCTAAACCGTGGAAAGATGTTTGCCTCAAAAAAAAAAAAAATCATAGAGATTTTATTTAAAGTTCGAAATTTTCGACGGCTATTCAATTTTAAAATTATTTTGCCTGAATTCATTTTTTTTTTTCAAAAAAATCTTTTATTTTTATTTTTTTTAAAAATAAAATAAAATATGGAACAACGTATTCAAAAATTTCACGATGATACTAAAACAATAGCAAATCCACCTACTGCAAAAACCGTTAAACAAATGTTAACACTTAAAAAATTTATATTTAAAAATCAGGTAAATCTATTATTGTATACTTAGTAGAGGAAATCGATTTTAAATAAAATTTCATTTGGTTTATTTTATATAAAAATATATAGGATTATAGATTTACAGATAAAGAAAAGAATAAGTTATTTGCTTGTATTGAAGCTTATTTTTCTGCTTTTGATAGGTAAATAAAAATATATAGAAATAGTTATAAAAATATATATATTAGTTTATATATTTTAACCAAAGACCTTTTTATACTTTTCATAAATAGAACCACTACAACAGCCGAAAATAGCATATCAGCTTTTCCACTTATTGAAGATGCTCTTAAAGTACCTTGCTTCACAACAAAACAAAAAAGTCAATTATTAAAATGGTAAAAAAAAAAAAAAAAAAAAAAAAAGTAAAAAAAAAAAAAAAAAAAAAAAAAAAAAAAAATGGAACCGCCGTATAAATAATATACTCCCAGATTCATTTTTTGATTTGATTTTGTTACTTTTTAACTTTGATTTAATTAGGTATGATGAAATACTGGCTAAACAAGAGGGTAGTGGTGAGGATAAATCAAAAAAGAAACAAGAAAAAAAGAATCAATCGGATGATGAAGAAAACTACGATGATTTTGATTGGGATGCGTTTGAAAATGAAAAAGATGAAGAGTAGATTTTTAGAATATAAATAGAATGGTTTTTTTACACTTTTTTTGTTTTTTTTTTATTTTATTTTTTTTGAATACACCAATTATATATTGCTAATACTATTATTAAAGGCAAAAAATCCAAAATATGCACAAAAAAAACAATGGTCCAAAATGATGGTTTATTTAAATTTATTCTTTTTTGTTTAAATATACAAAAAAAAAGATGCTATGTTATTATGATTTAAAAAAAAAAGAAAAAAAATTACTTGCGAAGAGTTTCATAGTTTTCTACAAACCAATCTACAGATTCCTTGACAGCAACATCAAAGGGAGTGAATTCAAAGTCTGGTAAATATTTCTTTAATTTATCATTGCTAGCGGTTTTCTTGAATTGACCATCAGCACGAGTAGTATCGAACTATTTACATAAAAAACATAGGTAGATAGATAAATATTATGATTATTAGTATATTTTTAAAAAAAATGAATGTTTAAAAAAAAGATATATATATACAGCAGTCATTTGTCTACTTACAGAGTATTCTCCTTCGAAACCAA
The DNA here is from genome assembly GCA_025201675.1 of Cunninghamella echinulata. Classification (NCBI taxonomy): domain Eukaryota; kingdom Fungi; phylum Mucoromycota; class Mucoromycetes; order Mucorales; family Cunninghamellaceae; genus Cunninghamella; species Cunninghamella echinulata. The sequence continues at coordinate 11,725 of MU612593.1, forward strand.
CAGCCTTAACAATAGCATCAGCAACATCTTTAATAGTTACTTCATCTTCTTCACCAACTAATGATATTTTTTTTAAAAAAAAGAAAGAGAATGAAAAAGCGATTAGTCATACAAGTTTTATTTATCCATCATTCCTATTTATTCCTTTTTTTTTTTTTTTGAATGTTTATAAAACATTATATTAATTACCTGATAAGATGATAGGATCAATTTCTTCATATTCTCTTAAAGTCCAGATGAAAAGTTTAGCCAAATCACGAGAGTAAATGAATTGACGTAAAGGTTTGCCTGTACCACCAACAATGAAAGGTGTATTGTTTTCTAATATATATATATATATATATAGAATATAAATAAATATATATTCTTTCATCAACTCTATTATCATAATTTTCTTTATTACTATGCCTACTTACTCTTGGCTAAATAACATTTGTGAGTTAAACCAGGAAGGACATGGGAACCTTCCAAGTTATAGTTATCATGAGGACCAAATACATTAGTAGGAATAACGGAAGTGAAGTGACAACCAAATTGATCGTGGTAAGCACTATAATTAAATAAATAAAACACGATCAATATATGCAGTTCTATAAATAAACATTGTACTATTATATATTACTTTATATATACTTTTCACTTACTGATTTTGAACATCAATCATACGTTTAGCGTAAGCATAACCAAAGTTAGATTCATGGGGAGGACCATCATGAACCATAGTTTCATCAATAGGATAAGTAGTCTTATCAGGGAAAATACAAGTAGATAAACAAGAAACAACCTTCTTTACACCGGCTTGTTTAGAGCATTCCAAGACGTTATCATTGATAAGTAAGTTATCACGTAAAAAGTCAAGCTTGTATTTCATATTCTTAAATAAACCACCAACTAAAGCAGCTAAATGAATAACGTGGGTGGGTTTGTATTTATCAAAAATAGCTTTGGTTTGTTCAGCGTTTCTATATTATAAATATAAAAATAAAAATAAAATAAAGTTCATATATTAATATATATTGATTAAAAAAAAAGAATAGAATAAAATAGATGATGATAAAAAGCAATTTTATTATTTATCGTCGTACCTGAGGTCACCGTCCTTAGATGTCAAAAAGATCCATTTTTCACCTTCTTTTTTACCAAAACGTTCTGTTTTATCATTTTCAATCACCCATTCAATACCTTTACCAACGAGACCGGAACCACCAGTAACAAGGATAACAGATTCAGAAGCCATTTTTATATATTATTAAATTATAAAGATGAAAAAAAGATGAAAAGAAAAAAGAAAGAAAAAAAAGGGAAGAGACAAAAAAAAAGAAAATCTTTATTATTTTATTTTTTTTAGTGCCATTTTTTTAAAATTGAAAGTCCGGTTATTATTTTTATTTTAAAACTCAAGTTATTTATATAGAGAGAAAAAATAGAGTAGATCAAACCTTAACCAATTGATAAAGGGTGCCTTTTTTTTTTTTAATATATAGTAATACATTAAAATCACTCTATCATATATGTTACTCAAATTAAGATATCATCAATATTTTATTAACAACGTTATTACTAAATATTTTAACCATGAAATAGAAATATAACTAATTTATTATTCATATATAATATAAAGCTATATCAAGAACGTATAATATTTCTCTATATGTACCTTTAATATAAAATAAAAAAATATAATTTCGTACCTATATATTTATATAGATTATTAAGCATAATACTATTACTAATACATTTATGTATTTACGTATACACAAATATCATTTGATTTTTTGATTTCTATTTTTATTCTTACTTTTTATTTCTTATAATAAAAAACAATTACGATTTCAATGCTTTTTTCGAATTTTTTATTTGTTCCTTCGTTACGTAAGATGATCGAAAAAAAGAAAAACACAATTGACTCAAAAAAAAAAGAGGAGAAAATGATTACCAAACAAAAAAGAATGGTGCTGTTCCTTGGAGTTTTTTTTTATCACAATTGCGAGCATATATATATTTAAAGATCAATGAGTTAAAACAAAAGAGAATAGACAAATCTTTTTTTCAATTTGGGATCAAGAAAAAAAGTATAGCTACACGTAGATCATGTCAAGTAAAAAAAATTTAAAGTGTATATATTTACATTACAGTGGAATAAATGGTCCTTAAATTACTAAAATAGGAAGAGAAAAACTCTCCGTTCGTAGCGGGATCATCAATAATTTTCCTTGTGTATCGCTCCTGCACCCAACCTCGCTATAATCCTACTTCAGAGTGACATCGGAGTTTTTTTCGTATTTTTCTTTCGAAAAAATCTCGATGTTTGACTTGTAAACATGTATACATACATAACTATGGCCATTGATGGTTGAAGTTATATATACAAAGCTTTCTTTCTCTTTTTTTAATAATAAAAAGAAATATCAGTGGAGCATTATAATAAACAGTATGATAATTATTTAACTATTACGTATTATTATTATTTTTTATTTATTATTTTTTAAAAAAAAACTAGCCGATGCTTTTTTTAAAACATTAGCATACACCTCGGGTATATAATAATATGAAATGATTATAATTAATATTGACAAAAAATAAATCTATACAGTTTATTTATTATTATTATTATAACTATTATTACTATTTTACTATTATTATTATTATTATTATTATTTAATATAATATATATAATAATCATTATTATTATTATTTTAAACATCTGCATATAGTATTTAGTATTATCCTTTTTGTTTATATATTTCATTTCATTTTATAAGGTAAAATATATATTTAATAGAACATAATACAAAGGAAGAAATTAAACAATGTATGTAAATATATTTATATTTATATATATTGCTATTATCATTATTGTAGAGTTATAAAGTGAATAGTAGGTATAATTTTTTATTTTCCCCTTTTCGGTACCTTGCATAATTATTTTAAACGGAAATTATAATCCTCTCTACTCTTTCTTTCTTTCTTTCTCTTGCTGTCAAAAAAATATATATTTTTTTTCCCTTTTCATCTTTTTCTTTTTTATTTCTTTCACTTTTTTTATTTTATTTTATTCCCTTTCGTACTTTTTTTTTATAATATTTTAATTTTTATATTTATATTTATATGGGAACAGAAACAACAATGATGGAACAACCACAACAACAACAATCATCAGAGACTGCTTCTATTAAAAAAACAAGAGGTGGAAAACCTAAATTATTTCAATGTAAAGGGTATGGAGATTGCCGTATGGTATTTACTCGATCTGAGCATCTTGCCCGGCATATGAGGTTAGATTTATATATATATATATATATATATATGTATATTTTTTTTTTTCCTTATCTTTCTCTTTTTCCTTCTCCATTATTTTATTCCATTTATTTAATTTTTTTAAAATAATAATAATGAACAACTACTTTAT
>MU612594.1:0-15127 GCA_025201675.1 Cunninghamella echinulata
TCTTTTTTTTTTCTTTTTTTAAAAAAAAAGCATAAATTAATAATACTAATATTACTAACAATAGAGTTTTTTTACCTGTCACTATTAAATAGCCGTGGTGATAATGGTGATCATTATAATAAGTATGTCCAAAAGCTGCACCAGGATTCCCGGTACCACCCATACTCTTTGGTAAACCACTTCTAGCTACTATTCCTTTATATATAACATCATAGAAAAAGGGATCCATTTGGCGGTTTTGTAAAAAGACTGAAAATGCATTTTTAATTTTATCTAAAGCAAGTTGCGCCAATTGTGGTTTATATAAGCCAGTAATATTAGGTTGGTTGAGAATTAAGGCTAATAATGCATATTTCTGTAACGCTTTTCCAGAAAAATAATTATCATTTTTGTTGGTTGTATTATGATAATCACTTTCAATATCCATTTCTAAATATTTTAAAACATCTTGAGCTACCTGTGGATTTAATTTTGGATGTTGTGGAAAAAACCAAGTTGCCGCATCGTCTTTTACGTCACGATCTTTAAGATCTGTTAATAAGACTGTTGACTCATTCATGATCCATGTATTACCAATTACTGCTGTCATTTTGCCTTTGGATGCTGATGATAGTTTAATACTTGTTATTTTGTTTGTTAATGTTTGAATATGATGTGGATAGGCAAATATCAATGGATCGCCTTGACCTTCGGTTTTCCATTGAATTGCATAAGAGCTGTATTATTATTATTATTATTATTTTTAAAAAAAGACATATAATTAATATCAAAATAAGATGATTTTTTTTTCCCACTATGAATCCTTTTTTCTACCTACTTTTCTTTCCATTTCACTAGTCCACCAGTAGCCCAAGCATTTTTATAATGATCAAAAATAGGCTCATCTTCTTTTTTTGGAATTTTTGCAATACGAATGGTTCCATTATATGGTTTCTTAGCAACTAATCTTGATAAACCAGCAAAGGTTAAAGATAAGGTTCCGTCCAAGGCATAAATAATAAAAATGCTTTCTTCTTTATCATTGAATTGTATTTTAAAACGTTTACCGTGGTAAATAGTATTACCATTCTGATCCTCCTTAGGACCATCGCTATTGATATGAACTATAGCACGTTGTGTAAAAAAATGAGGGGTCAAATCATGATAATGAGCCGTAACATAAGCCATCCCCCTTGCAATAGGAAAATCGATGTATTTTTTAGCATTTTTTTGTGACATTAAACGAATTGTTGCACCAAAATGGTCCCAAGATATTACTTGTGTTGTTATATTATTATTGTTATTTTGATTAGACACTTTTGTTTTCCCCCATTCTTCACATGAATATCTGATTTCTACTGTTTGTCCATTGATCAAGTAATCTGACATTGTCGTAGCTATTGTGCTATTTACACTCTTTGAATCTTGATAGCTACCAGTTTCTTTTATTTCTTGTTGGGTAATAGAAAGCCCAGGATTACCGTCTACAAGAGTATCTAAAACTCTTATTGTATAAGGATCACTATTTGTTGGAGCGGTATTATTTAAGCTTGGATAAAATAAATTGGAAATCCAACTATTAGTAGGTACTACTTGATCCTTTTCAGTATTGCTGGTAGCATACTTTGGTAGATATGGATGGTATATTTGTTTAAATTCTTGTGGTATACTATTTGTTATGTTTATTGCTGCTTTTATAGGTTGTTTAACGCTAGACATATTATTAGTATTATTACATAATCCAGTATATAAAAACAAAAATAACAGCAGTAGATGGTTTTTCATAACCTTCTGTTAAAAAAAGAAAAATAAAAGAAGGATGAAAAAAGGAAAAAGAATAAGATAGAATAAAATATAAACTAATATATATACATTTTATTTTACTTTATTTTATTTATTTATTTAATTATTTTAATAAAAAGGAAAAGTTAGTCAAAAAATTAATATACCTTACTTTTTCTATATATAAATTCTTGTGAGTGATGGTATAATGATGAGTGTATTAAAATTGTTATTACAAACATATATGTCATAATGTGCTGATCAATTGTGATGTTGACAGTACTATATTAAAATTTATTGTTGCTAAATAGTATTCCAAATGGGGATAATTAAAAATAGGAATAAGTATATGTAATATAATAATAATTCTGATATAAATGAGAAATCTTTTAATTAAAACCAAGAATATTATATTAATAATTATAGTTTATATGTTATAAATATTAATAATAAAATGATGAATTAAAAATAAATATAAAAAATATGTATATATATATATATATATATATATATATATGTAAAAGGTGGTAAAAATACAAATACATTCTACCATGATTGTCGTTTACTCATGCTAGTATTTGTTAATCTATATTTACGTAAGTCTTGAGTATAATCATGCATTCGAATGCCCCAATCTTTTAAACGAACGACTACGGCTGTGATATTATCTTCTGAATGAAGTTGATCGGTAGCATCTACAAGTCTTTTCGCTGATGATGTTGGGTCTTTCCTTTCTTTAACCTATTTATAAAATAATAAAAATTAAAAATTAAATAAAAACATATATATATATAGGAGTGAATGTATTGATATATTTTAACAAACAAATAAGCAAAACATAAATACTAATATAAAAAAAGGCATTATTAAAAACTTACAAAATCAACCACTTCTTGATCAGACATGACAGATGTAACACCATCAGTAATTAATACCTAGTTATAAAAAAGATAAATAATAATAATAATAATGGTAGAGCAAATAATATATTAACAGCATTAATATTAGTTATAGTTTTTATTTTTATTTTTAAATACATGTATATATTATTACCATAAAAGCAGCTGGATTATCTTTAGTTATTCTATGTCTTATAATATCAGGTTCAGCAGATACACCAAACCTTTTTAATTTTGAATCCCCAAAAGCTCTACTAGTTGCTAACATGCCTAGTATTCTATCATCTCCCCAAGAATCAGTAGTAACAAAACCTGCATATTTTTGTAATCGTTCATGTTCAATTGGGTTTCCAGGATGGTGGTCACCAGTAGTAAGCGTAATTGCTTCACCAGAGTTTGAATCACAAAGGAGTATACTAAATTTTTATGGAGAAAGTAACAAGAAAACTTTTCAACCTATGTATCTTTTTTTTTTGTATATACATATCTTATATATATTTTTTTTGATTATTTTTTTTTATTTTTGTTATCATTAATATCAAATCTCGTATTTTTTATTTATACATTTTAAAAATTGATTTTTTTTTTTTTCATCATCTTACATACCGAGTATCACCAACATGCCCTATAATTATATCATAATTTTCGCTTTCCCAGAAAGGCTTATCATCGTGAGGTTCTAATATAGCAATACTTCCAGTTGATCCTTCATTTACCTGATGAGCATCATTATTAGCATTTGGTAAAGATTGTAAACAATCAATATCTGCTTGTAAAAATGCTAATGTTAATCTTTGTTCTACAGTTAAATCCGTTTTTGATGTGACAGAAGGTAAAGGGTATCCATTTTCATCTACAAGATCGCGTAATACTTTTGGAATAGGAAATCGTCGAAAATAACCTCTATATGCACGTAAAGTTGATAATACTGCTGCAAAATCGTCTAAAGTGACAGTTTCTATCTTTTCAATTAATTTTGCTGCTAACCATTCAGATATTATATCTCCACCATGTCTATAAAACAATATATATATAAGTTACTATTGCTGGTCATAATCATCCATCTTTTATTATTCTTATCTTTTCTTCCTATTATTATTATATTATTATTACCCATCAAATATACCAAAGTAAGCACGATTGGCATCACGTTTCATAGTTCTTAAATGTTCACCTTCAGGCAACTCCAAAGTGGCTACTTTAAATCTATCTTCATTTTCTACACGCGTTCCTCGAGAAGTGCATGTACCTGTTTAAAAAAGATATTAATTTATTTTAGCTATTGGTTAATTGACTCTACCTATCTATTTCTGTATCTACGTGAACTTTTATAAATAAATATGTGTATACCTATAAGTTGCTGAGCTTTGGATAGATTAAGTCTAAGAAGATCCTTACCTAAAGTACATATAACAATAACAAATGATTATGATAAGTATATCAATATAATCTACTTTTTATTTAATTTTATTTTATAACAGTGAATTCCGTTTTTTCCCTACTCACTATTAAAGGATTTTGCCAGGTAGTAATCTTGATAAAAAGGTGTTACTGTTTGTGAAAAGCATCTAGTTAAAGTACGCTTATGAAATTGTCGACAGGTTTGTAAAAATAGCATATGAATTGATATGTTGAAATATATTGGGTTATTTTTTATTTTTTAAAAAATAAAATAAAATAAGAAAAAGGAAGATAGAGCGAGAGAAAAAGAGGGAGAAATATTAAAAAAATTGTTGAATCTAAATTTAATTTTTCATTTTAAAATAAAAAAATCAAAGAATAAACCTTTTTTTAAAAAATAAAATAAAATACATTTACTAATAAAAACGAATACTCGATATATATATATATATATATGTATAAATATTGGATGATGTTTTTATTTTCTTTTTTTACTTTTTTTTTCATTTTATTATTATTGATATTAAATAATGAAAGTCTATTATATACTTGTTTTTATCTTTTATTTTGAAATAAAATAATATAATTGTATATGTATTTTAATGTACTACTTGAATACCAACACTTTTTGCTACACCAATAATACTTCCACAAATACTTTCAAGTGATAAATGTTGAAGATTGGCATCCTTCTGTTTGACTTTAGCGATTTCGTACACATGTTTTAAACTAACGTTGCCAACGATTTCTGTTCCAGGTTTTGAAGCACCTTTTTCTATACCAGCTGCACGTTTTAATAAAAAGGTAGTAGGTGGTGTTTTTGTAATAAAAGTGAATGTACGATCAGGTTTAATAGTAATAACTGTAGGTATAGGTGTATCAACGACGATGTTTTTTGTTTTATCATTGAATTGTTTACAAAAATCAATAGATTTTACCCCTCTAGCACCTAAGGCAGGACCAACAGGTGGTTGTGGTGAAGCTTTACCAGCTGATACTAATAAACGTACAAGTACTTCAACTCCTTGTTGTTTTTTTGACATATTACTATCTATTTTTTTTATTTTTAAAAAAAAAAAAAAAAAAAAAAAAAAAAAATCAGGTCTAGTTAATTTTATAATTCCTACATAAAAAAATATATGGAAAGCAGTCATGTAGCTAGCTTCTATTTTCTAACAAAAAATGATTTCTATCTTTCACTTGTTTCTCTTTTTTTTATGTATCTTCTTTTAATTTAATAAGAATAAATATTAAAATTGATAAATAATTATTTTGGTAATAAACAACCGCAAAGTAATAACACAATACAAAATATGGCTAAATCAAATCAAAACTATATGTAAGAAAAAAAAAAAAAGCTATCTAAATAAGGAGTATCCTAAAAAATATATTTTTAAAAACCCAGCTAAATTTCTATTTTTTCGCCCTTTTGATTTTTCACTCTCTACTTTTTTTATGCAGGAATAAAAATGCTATCTTCTACTATTACCGAAATATGTGGTACAATATAATAAAACCATTTTCTTTATTTTTATATGCTAATTTTTTACTCATATAAATATATATACTAATATATTTACGTTTTTTTATATATAGTGCTAATTTCACAATTACAAGAGTTACTTCATTTACCTACTGAACACAGTCAGCAAGTTTCGCCTTTAGCTCAAAGCATCTTGGAAAAAACAGATCTGTTCTCACCTTTATATGAAACTACTGATGAAGAAAAATACACTCTAGAAACAGTTGGTAATATATAAGTGTTAATATGATTGTTATAACTAAATAAATTCATAACTTTTTGTTTTTTGCTTTTTTCCAGGTATGTCATTATGGAATGAAACATTAACTTTTGAAGGTTTATCAACAGATACCAAAAAACTGCGAGCAACGTGTAAGCCTTAATTTAACGTGATCTATAATTATTATGATTATTATTTTTACTTAATAGATATAAATAAAAATAAAAAAAAAAAATAGTTAAACTAATCAAACTAAGCATTTTTTTTATTAGTATTACATATAAGTTATCGATTAATCAAAGAATCTTATCATTACATGGCTCACAGACGTAGGGACAGTAAGTAGCAATCCATTTTGTTTTATTTTTTTATTTTTTTATTTTTTTATGAGCTATGCTTATTCTAATAACAATATGTATTATGTAGTTTCTTTGATCTTATTGAATACATCAAATTTTGTAGCTTCAGAATTATTAAAATGTCAAGAATATTCATCGGCTCAGGTATTATTAGAAGATTCACAAAAGGTATATATATATATATATGTATATTATCTTCTTTATTTTTTTCAACAAAAAATTATACATTTATGTATTTTTATACTAGTTATTTTTATTTATTTATTAATTTATTCATAAAAACTAGTGGATCAAATGTGCTAATGATTTATTGAAGAAACTGCCTAATTACGATCAACAACCTCCTCCTCAAATGAATGATTTGACTCAATTTTACCTTGATTTTTTAATGATAAATGCTGAATTGGTAATATTACTATTATGTGCAATCTTTAAAGAATAAAAGTGAGCAAGTCAAAATATAAATTTATGTAATTATATATTTATTAATATAGTCTGCAGCATTATCTCAGTGGAAAGAAGTTCAAGCTTATGTAAAAAAAATTTATGGTAATAACAGCATTATTAGATGATCCATAAAAAATGACTTAAAAAATATATAAATGGACATTTAACTCTTCCTGCTTTAATTTTTTAGGAAACATCTTTTATGATTCTATAATAACCAATGAAAATGTAAGCCTTATATTATATACATAATTAATAAGCCCGGCAATCATGTAATTAGTTAAATTCTCTTTATATTCATGTAGATAAATCAGCTTTTTAGGTTTTGCTTCAATGTGACAAACAATTTGATTAATGAAAAGAAATTGGATAATGCACTACACTGGATCATGTCATTTTGTTCAAGTTTAAGCAGATACAATTATTATAATGATGAGTTCATGGTATAAATAAAATAATAAAAATGAAATTAATAATAAAAATAATAGTAGAAAAATGCTTTATAAAAAAACATTTATAATATATATTAAATTTATTAACACTTAGAATATTATTATTTTGTTTTTTAAAAAAAATGATATACGAATAGATTTATTTGATTCGATTGATTGGTAAAATAATATAATTGTAATCTTTTTTTTCTAATTCATATTACTTATATATATATATATATTACATAGGATATATTCTTGTAGAACAAGATAGTAATAAAACGATGGATGAATGTCAAACAGAACGATTATTAGAAATTATATCATCATTTCCTGAGGTAAAGCATTTGCAAAAAAAAAAAAAAAAATATGTATCTTATATATATATTTATATTTAAAGAATATGATCTAATTTATTTTAATTTTAATTTTTATAATAGAAACATGATAACAAATTTGAATATTATTCAGCAAAACTTTTAATTTTATACCAAAGCGCTTCAACAAAAATGCAAGTTATTGAAAATACATACTTTGAAATGTTAGAAAACATAAGACCTTTGGACGAAAATACAGCCTCAGATATATGCAGGTAAATTGATCAAAATACTTTTTTTAAATAGCTTATTATTTATTTTATATGAACAATTAAACTTAACTTTTTTAATCATTTACCTAATATATGTAGTGATGCATTTAGATTTCAAGCTCTTGTATTAAAAATAAATAAAAAACTTAGGTAATCAAAACGAAAAAAGAGAATAGAAAAATAAATTATATATTTCATTTTCATATTAATTTTTTTAAATATATATATACTATAGATTCGATGCATTAATTGGAGGGTTGGATTTATATATGAACAGGTGTATTCAACATTACGAAGAGAAAAGTAATGAATCTTCAAAGCATGCCGTATTCCGATTACTTTACCTTAGCAAATTCTATATCATGTCGGACTGGATTTCAAAATCTGTAGATACAATTCATCAAATTCCTAATTTTGCTAACTCTATACAATCAATCATGACAGGTAAAAAAAAACAAAAATAAAAAAATAAAAAAAAAAAAGGGTTAAAATCATTAATTGCTTCAAAATGTTTTATTTTTTAGAAATGTACCTAGTAAAAGATCAATTAACCAATATTGATTTAGAATGTTGTTTAATGGTAAAATAATACATTGATAAACAAAATAGTTTTTTGTTATTATACTATATTATTACCATATATATAATCTATCCTATACTTATTATTATTATATGTTTTTAAAAATAGCTTTTGTGGAAAAATGGTGATTATTTCTTTGAGGTAAGACTTTTTTTTAATTTAATTTAGTATTTTATAACTATATTAATATATTCAATACTCGATTTACATACCTGACTTTTGCCTTTTATTTATTTATTTTGTTTAAAACTAACATTAGAATGATGAATTTACTTTAGCTATCCTGTGGTATAAACAAATTTGGGACATATCTATTACTAATAATCAATATGACAGTAATTTTTTAAGCCTTGCAAGGTAAATCGTGTTGATATACTTTTTTTTTTGTTAAATACACACACACACACACATATATATATATATATATATATATGTAGTATAATTAATTATTTTTTATTTATTTCTATATTTAATTGATGATTAGAAAGATTACCGTGTGTTGTATACAAACGAAGAATACGGATTGCGAATTATCAAAGTATATCAATACTGCCATTGAAAATACAAATGTATCACCAAATGTAATGGACTATCTTTTATTATTAGAAATAAGCGTTCTTCAAAAAGATATAGGGCTAGGTAATGTTTACATATAAAGCAATAAAATCGATAAAATAACTATATATAATTACCTAATTTATAGCTCATTTTATAAAACTTTTTTTAATAATAGCCAATACATACTTAGATCAACTATTTTCCAGCGAACAATTCACTATTGATTCGATAGTATCAAGCATGTATATTTGTTACAAGGTAGCATATAATAATAATAATCAATATAGTTGGATTATCTTGAGCTCCATTACAGCTTTATTAATTTATATTTATTACTCTTTATAAATATTTAGAATGAAGTTGGTACTTTAATGCAAAAAATTATGAATTATACTTTTTATAAATCAATCGATCATATAAATGATGAATACTTTCAAACCAACATAATGATGATGTTCAGGTATATTTAAGGGATAAGATATAAAAGCCAATAAAGTGTCTTAATATATAAAAATTGATTAATTATATGACTCTTTTATGCTAATATTAATAGATGGATTATTCGATACTGTGTTAATGGAAAATTTGGTTCTAACGTACCACCAAGGTATATATATAAATAAAATAAAATAAAAAAAGAAATGGAAAATACGTATTATGATCACTATTTAGCTAACTTAATTTTTTCTAAAAAAAATAGTGGATTATTAATGGATAAAAATGGTATCATTTTAAATATGGAAAAAGGTAAATAAAAAAAGGATAATGGGATAAAAAATATGATGAAATAATAAAAAGCGCTAATATATATATATACATACTATAACATTCAAATAGGTGCCAATTATCTCACTTTGCTGAATAATACTCAATCTAAATTATTACATCGAGACTGTGAATGGACATATCGTACAGGTATTATAATAATAGCAGTAATAATAACAGTGATGTTAGGAATATCATATATTTATGGCTATTATTATACTAATACTGATATGCTCTTTTTATTAGCCTGGAACCTTGGATTACAATTCTATAGAAATGGTTATGAAGCTGATGGAGAAATTTTATTTAATATCACAAACAAAGTAAAATAAAAATAATGTATATGTATATAGATATTATGGATTGTAATTACTATTAACTATGGCTACTAACTAACTATTGCATTTATTTTTATTTTTATTTTTATTTTCTTTTAAAAAAATTATTAGGTTTTAAAACTGATGGGTGAGAGTAAAGAATTGAATAATCAACAAGCTATACTTTCGTTAATATGTATGTCGGCTAAGCTTTTTTCAGCATCATTCGAAAGACTATCATCAATGGAAAAATCACTTGCATGTAATGAAGTATTGAAATTGCTTGGTACCTTGAGCAACGTTGACGAATACGATTTACAATCTTGCGAAGCTTGGGTAGCTTTATTGCCTATACTTGAAATGACTTGTTATATAATTTTAGAGCGTTTTGATGATGCACTTGAAGTCTTGAAAGTAATTCATTTATAACAACGAAAAAAAAAAAAAAAAGAATAAATTACTCATTTATTACTATTATCTTTATATTTTTTAATATAAACAATTTAGAAATATGATAAATTGTGTGGGGAATCAAACGGAAACGGAATACCTATAGTTGAACACTTAGCTGGTAATGAAAATAAATAAATAAATAAAAGTAGCTTATGTGTTATTTTAGAATAGTGTTCCTAAATGATGCATTGTTTTTATTTTATTTTATTTTAGATATAATATTAAGACATGATTATACTCCAATAAATAGTAAATTATAATAATGATATTTCAATGAAGGGTGAATGGTGCCAAGGTGCCAATTCTTTTTAATTACTATATTAGATTTATTTATTCATATACTTTTGCATTTTTTTATTTGATTCTTTTAAATAAAATACTTAGTTTCGTTACAAGTTCTTAAAATGGTGGCCCAACGAACTCGGCATTATATTCACGACGATATCGTGAAGGAAAACTGGATTATTTGGAATCGGATATATATTTCTACGGCTATGACATCCCAACAGAAAGATAATGTATACAGTTACATTCAGCAATTGTTACCTTTATTTACTAATCATTCGGTAAATTTAGATATTTTATGGGTTTATAAAATAAAATAAATTGTAAATAAAAAAAGTTTACTAAATAATTTATATGCAATGTTCTTTTATAGTACCCCCAAAGAGAAATCTATTATTTGGTTGTCATCACTTGGAATGAAGGTCTCACACGGTTTCAGTAAGTTTTGCATGATAATATTAATGGAACAAAAAATATAAAAAAATAAAAGAACAGCTTCTAATTACTGTTTTTATTGCTTTATTTTTATTATATTTCTATATTTATAATAGTTCATATGATCAAGAGGGAACTAGAAGATGGTGTCTATTGGCGAAAGGGTTGGTAAACTATTTGGATCAAACTTATACTCCAATTAAAAATGAAGTAAGATAATAGAAAAAAAAAGAAAAAGAGCAATTAGGTTTAAAACCCGAATACTAGTATTCATTCGTTCATTTTTTTTTATTTTTTTAGATTACACAAGCTCTACCATCACTTGGATTATCTGCTGAAACATGATTACCTTTTTTTATGCTGCATGATTGCTTAAAATATTATTGACTATCAAATATTTTATTCTTTTTTAGTACAATAAAAAAACGCATATAAACGAGTTTTTCCCCAGTATTTTCCCTTTCTTTTCTTTTTTACTTTCTTTTTTTTTTTCTCACTCATCTTTTTATTATTAATATAAATAAACGTTTTAAACTATTAAACCAAAGGCAAAATGATGGAACAAGTATTTTATTCAACTAAAAATGGAATTCTTAAGGCAACAAGACATTTACCTACAGAAAGTAAACCACTTATTACATTTGTATTTGGCGCTTATGGAAGTAAGTATTAAAAAAAAAAGGAATGATTTTACTTTCATTGTTTTACTACATATTGATGTACTCTTTCTTTATATAGTTGGAGCTTTAATGTCATTTCGAAAATCTCAAAGTCGTGATCTCCGCCATCATGCAGGTTCCTACATGAATGAATTTAACGACTGAATGAATTTCTTATTATTATAAAAAAAGTATATATATACATATATATATGTAAATAATGTAAATACGAAGATAATATATATATACTATATATATGATAAATATTATTTATTTTTATAAAAATTCTATATAAATCAATAAATCAATAAATCAATAAAAAAACATAATTTTTAAGTATAAAACCTCATATTTATTTAAAAAGTACGGGGTTTAAATTTAATTTTGAGTCTACAAATTAAATTTATTTGGGAATTTATTTTTGTTTCCCTTTTTCTTTTTCCTTCCTTTTTTCATTTTCATTTATTTTTTAAGAAAAAAATAATCCATTATATTTTTTTTAACTTATTAATATAAAATGATAAGAAATGGATGCCCTAGAGATGAATTTGACTTTTTAGAAGTTATAGGAGCTGGTTCTTTTGGATCGGTACATCGAGCAGAAGAAAAAAGTTCCCATAGAGTGGTAAAGATGAAAAATTAAAAGAAATAGAAAATTATATATAGTATTTTAAAATAGACATATACAAATGTATATAATGACAATGGTATAAACTAATCATCATTTATTTATTATTTATTATAATTTTGTATACCAATACCAACACATATTTACTATTTATGTAAACAATTTAATATAATAAAAGGTCGCCATTAAAATTATGAAACGAAAGTTTGAATCACCAGTTGAATGTGATGTTTTATTAGAATGTAAAATAATACGACTACTTCCTTCTCATCCCAATATTGTACAAACTTATGATACCTTTTTTTCACCTTCAAAAGAACTTTATTTTGTAATGGAATATATGGATGGTGGCAACCTATTTCAGCTGATTAATAATAAACGAGACACTGATACCTTTTTTACTCCTAAAGAACTACGTAATATCATGTAAAGTTTTGGAAAGAGACATCACTATTAATAATATATATACTCTGAACTCACTCTCTTCAACCCCTCTCTCCCCCCTTTTTTTTTTCTTTATTTTTATTTTATTGTTACTATTAGGAAGCAAACGTTAGCAGCAGTATCACATATTCATCTTAATCAAATATTTCATCGTGATTTAAAACCTGAAAACCTTTTATTAACAAATTCACCAAATGGACTCCTTGTAAAATTAGCAGATTTCGGGTTAGCACGTGAAACAAGTAGTAGTCCTCCTTATACAGAATATGTCAGTACGAGATGGTAAATATATAAAACTTATTATTATTACTATTATTATATAATTGTATTTTTTAAATAGTCAAATCAAAGGTGACCTAATCTTTTCTTTCTATCTATCTTTATCTTTTTTTTTAAAAAAATAAAAATAATATAGGTACCGTGCACCCGAAGTATTGTTAAGATCGTCCAACTATTGTTGTGCAGTAGATTTATGGGCTATCGGTACTATATTTGCAGAATTAATTACACGACAACCACTATTTCCTGGTGAATCTGAAATCGATCAATTATACTGCATCTGTAAAGTATTAGGGAGTCCTGGAAATAAATTTTTAGTACATACAACAAGGAAAAAAAATTTACGGTCGGCTGAAAAGAAAGCAAGTCCAGGTTTTGCGAGAAGAAAAACAATAGATGAAGCAACCAATGAATCCAATTTTCCCCTTCAACGAAAAAACAGTAGCGCAAGTACAGCCTCAACAATATCTATATTGGATGGCGGTGGTGAATGGCGTGAAGGTGTCAAATTAGCTCATAGAATTGGTTTTGAATTTCCTCATGTAAAGAAAAAAAAAAAAATAATAGAAAAAGGGTTAATGTATATTGTTATATATATCTTTATAAACATCTATTTTAATTATTTTATTTATTTCCCTTATTTCATTTTTATTATTATTATTATTGTTATTTTTATCATAGTTACGGCCACAACCTTTAGATTCTGTTATACCTCAAGCTACACCTAATATGCTAGATCTTTTAAAACAATTCTTATATTTTAATCCACAACAACGATTAAAAGCATCTGATGCTCTTCAACATCCTTTTTTTTTAGAAATTGACCAAGACGATAATTCAGTATTAACAACCGATAGTCATCATGATATGGAAATAACAAGCACTACAACTACTACACCACCTGTGAATATACCACCACCTTTACCAACTTTACAAACATCTGTTTCAACATCATCTCATTCACAAATATCACCTTCTTATTCCTCCATTGAAACAATGTGTACTATCGTTGAAGATCATAACGAACCATCTATTACTCATACTAATACTACTACGAACACTACGAACACTATATCACATGTTACTATTACACAAATTAATAATAACGAACATTTACTTGATGAAAATGTCATTATGAATGAAATACATTATCCCTCAAAAGAAAATTCATTATCTTATCATCATTCCCATCATCCTTCAACGACAACGCCATGTACTGGAAAACGAAGACAAATTAGTGTAGATCTTACAGATGAATTCAAATTAAGAAAACGAGACATTGATGTACAACAACAGCATTCTTATGAAATTAATAATCAAATGGATCTTGATGAGCATATTCATACTCATCGACAATTATCTTATCACCCATTCGATAATAACAATAATGATAACAATAATGATAATGAAACTACTAATGATAGCACAGAAGCAATTGAACCACAGCATCAAGATGATAATAATTCAACTTCCTCGAAAAGTGGGAACATATCCGGAGAAAGGTAATAATCATCAATATATATATATATATATATAATTATAAAAAGGATAATAAATATGACATGATAAATAAACTTGCTAATATTTTATTATATATATTTATTTTTTAACAATTTAGTGGGATGTGGTTAAAAGTTTTGTAAATGGTTTTTGTTATTGATTAGTTTTTTAATTTATTACTATTATTATTTCATTTATTTATAAATATATTATTCTATCTATATACAATTATACATATATTCTACCCTGCACCATATTATAACATTTATATACTTATTATAATATATATATATATATATATATTCTTATTTACAAAAAAAAAAAAGATACCCATTGTCCTTTTCTTTTTTTTCTTTTGATTTACAATGAATCATTCTTTATTTTTTATTATTTGGTTGTTTGTTTGCTAGAGCAACAAGGTAACAAAAATAAGAAAAAGAAAAAGATTAAAAAAATAGCCTATTTTGAAAATAAATAAATTCAATTGCAAAAATATAAAATTACCGATTTTCATCTTTCTTTTTTATTATCTTTTTAAAATTTTGTATTTCCTAATTTATAGATTGTGGATGTAGTCAAAAAAAAAAAAAAAAAA
>MU612595.1:0-15122 GCA_025201675.1 Cunninghamella echinulata
TTTAATGAAATAAACATGATTTTTTATAGAGATGAAAATAAAAAAACGATTATTTTTAATAAAAAAAAATATACATTATAATAAAAAAGTTGCTTATCACTATTTTTTAATATAAATCACCAGTATTTAAGAGCATCTTATAAAAATTAACTAATGTATAAAATATGGTTCTTTAATTATTATTATTTTCAGCCTTTGTTATAAATAAAAGGATACTGAAATTCTATTTTATTTACACCTTTTATTATATTAAATATAGCACAGAAAAACTTTTAATTATAATGATATTCATAATGATAACTGCATAAATTGATAAAATTATTTTTACAGCTTCGATATGATATAACGAATTTACCCAATTGGCTATCGTGATTTAATATCTGTGCATTTTGCATCCAATGATTTTTTCATCTCTAAAGGTACAATGTCTTGTCAATTTCAAATTGTACAAACTGCAAATATCATCGATTATTAATGATAATGTAGGGATATCATATGCTGAAGTCACTAACTATAAAATATGCTGGTCAATTTCTTTTTGGAATAAATTAATAAACACACTATCTTACATATATATGCTTCGAGTGGATAAGTTTCTGTAATTTTTGTAATATAGCATAAGTCTGCAAACCCAATTAAACATTACAATCACTTTTTAGATGTTACTTTTATTAATGTTACATCAATAAATTATTTTCCAATCGGGTATATAAAGTTAAAGGGAATGGTAGGATGATGATCAACGATAGTAGATAGCCATAGTTTTCTTGTATATCTAAATTAAGGTATAGTGGACAAACTGTTTTAAGTTGTTTAACAAAAAAATGGATTTGAATGGTGAGCCTAAAAGGAAGCTGAGGTTATTTTTGTATACTTTATTATTCTTCTTTTCTATTGTATAACTTTCTGGCATTTCAATACTAATTTATGTAATCATTTCACCCTTGTTAAACGAAGATTTTATCGATATTTGGTAAGCTTAGTCCTAAAAAGGCATTTAGTTTACTAAATTCTACTTCTACAAAATCCCCTTATTAATAACGATTTGTACCATCCCCGAAATCTTGAAAGTTCTTTTCAAATTCTACTTCCATCAGCTTTTTTTATTAATATTGGAAATATGGTTTTTCAGGTAAAGGTATCTTCAGTATATAATGTAGACACCTGACTAATATCAGTTTCAAGTCCAAGTTCTAGTGAATCCAGAGATTAGCTATCCAATCCCATTATTTGTTTTTTTATTTTTTATTTTTTTTAATTTTTTTTTTTTGCTTTATTCTACTCTTTCCATCTGCTTGCTTGCCCATTCAAAGTTTGATTCATTCACTTTTGAAAATATATTTTATGTAGCAGTATTAGTATTAATCTCTCGCTGTACGTCATCCAAAGCTGGAAAGTCGGTAAGCAGATAACAAAAAAAGTCATTTATAGCAGCTTTTACTTCATACATATTTTATATTGAATTTGGTAACCTCTTTTTTAATTTTTATTGATATTTTTTCTACCAACCAATTTTGTTATTCAAATATGTCTTTTATTTAGTTAAAAAAATATAATATAGTAGTAATTTTTTTAGAAAAAAAAGTTGAAAAAATGAAAAAATTTCCTCAGTTTAAAAATAACGGGCGGAAACTGAAGCTTAATTTTATAAAATATTTAAACTTTAAATCTAGTATAGAGTGATACCCAATATTTTATTTTATTTATTTTATTATTTAATTCTGTATGATACGTATATATATTATTATTAAATAAACTTATAAAATATTATTAAACTTATTCATATATCTCATAAAAAAGGGCTATATTATTTAAAACACAATAATTATAAATAGTCTATTAAAATGGCCTTAAAACAAGCTATAAATTTTTATTATAAAATAAAATGACATAATGATTTATAAAAATTACATATAAAATATTAATGATGATGATTGTAGTAAAAAAATAAGATAAAAAAATAAACAGAAGCATATTAATACACTTCGAGAATATAACGTTCATTTTCCTTCCATTCTTCAATCAATTCGCCAGCTTTCTTTTCATCAATACCACCGTATGTCTTCAAACCATGAACAACAGCATCTTTAACATCAGGAACAGGCCAAGTAGGACCACAAAGATAGAAATGACCATTCTTATTAATAAGATAATCATGAAGCATTTCAGCATCTTCTTTCATCTTGTGTTGAATATAAACTTTTTGCTTTTGATCACGAGAGAAGGCCAAACCCATATGAGAAAGAACACCATCTTGGTAATAAGCTTCCAATTCTTCACCATAAAGATATTCATTACCACGATTGCGAGAACCAAAGTAAAGAACAACAGGCCCAACTTGTTTACCAGCTTGTTTAGCGATATAACGTTCTTGAATAAAAGCACGGAAAGGAGCCATACCAGTACCAAGACCAGCCATGATCACAGGTTGAGTATCCAAAGGAGGTAACTTCATTACAGAAGGTTTAATGGATACAGTGACATCAGATCCAACAGCAAGATCGGCTAGATAACGAGTACATTGACCATAACGTTTTTTACCTTGAGCATTGACCCAGTCCACAGCAACAACAAGAAGATGAACAGAGTTAGCATGCATCTTTTGAGAAGAGGCAATAGAATAATGGCGAGGTTTAATAGGTGCAATCATATGAACTAAATGTTCAAGACTTGGTTTAGCAGATGTAAATTCACGTAAAAGATCTTCATAAGTAATAGTATCATCGACACGTTTTTTGAATTCTTCTTTTCCTTCAGATGAGAGCAAGTAAAGTAATTGTTCTTTTTCTTTAGGGTCAGTGGCAAAAGTAGCTAAAGCTTCATAGAATTTCTTGCTAGGACGACCAAAGATATCCAACACTTGAGAGAACAATTGGAAGACAGTACGAGTTTCCCTCTTGTTACCACTAGCGGTAGGAACCAAAACAACATCATTTTCTTTTAAGCCATACCATTTAATGAAAGCTTTTACTTCATTAGCATCATTATGACCATGAACACCAAGAGCATCACCCAACTCATATTTCAAATTAGATTTAGAGGTATCAAATTCTAAATGGAAGACATTACGATCATAAGATTCAGGAGTTAATCTACGATTTTCAGTTAATTTCACCAAATATGTGGATTCATGCAAATCAGGACGTAAATCTTGTTTAGTACCATAAGCTTCCTTAAACATGACTTGCCATGCAGCTTTATGCCAAGTGCCAACATCACTTGAGGCAGCATCATCATCACCTTGAAGAGTACTATCATCGTCATCATCATCTTGATTATCATTACTATTATTGTTCTTTGCAGATTTCTTTCCACCAGCAGCACGATTAACAGGGATCAAAGGTAAAGCAACATCATTAATTTCCAAAATAGTCCAAGGAGGTAATAATTCGACATGTACCAAATCTTTTTTCACTGAAGAAACAACGTTAGAAACAACTGAACGTAAATCCTGATAATCATGTTGATCCTTTTTCTTTTCCAATTCATAATATACATTAACTAATTCATCTACAGCATCAATTTGAGGAGAGTTCAAAGCAAAGAAAGCAGCTTCATACACAAGGTTGGTTGATTTTTTACTCAATCCATGCTCTTCAGCAATTCTAGCAGCATCGAGAGTATATAATTCAATATTTAATTGGGTTAAGGCCAATTTGAATTCATTTGTAAGATGGGCTTCAATTTCATCACCATGTTTCCAAGGCCCGTGGAGTAATACCTTAGCCTTTTCCACAGCAGAACCCAAAATATTATATTCTTTGATCAAATCCACATTATGAATAGCAATATAATCAGCCTTATGATTTAAATCTAAACTGTTTGACACGACCTTAGTATTAATAACAGCACCACCAAGACGAAGAGAATCACGGACAACTCGGACAACACCAAGTTCTTCGTTATCATGATCATGTGCTATTTGAGCAATATGAGTACCAACATCAGTAGATCCATCTTTTTCAATGTCCCAGAAAGAGGCAACAAAGATTTTCTTTTGATTACGTTCTTCATTAGCATCAGCAGTAGCATCTTGTTGATTATATTCATCAGCACTAAGATCAATATAAGAAGCAGAAGTAGCACGCTGAGATAAAAGAGTTAATTGAGAAGCACCAAGATGATCAAAAGATGAAGCTTGAGCAGTAATTACACGTGGACGGCTTCCAGAAAGAGAACCAAAACGAATAGCAGCAGCAACGTCCAAGTATAAAGGACCATTATAAGCATAAAGGCCATCACCTTCTTCCAATACAATAACTCTACGAACACTAGTAGGTAATGACTTCAAAAAGGCATTTTCATTCCAAGGACGGTATAAACGTACTGAAAGTAACCCAACACCTTTACCTAATTTAGCAATAGATCTAGCAAGAGATGCAGAACCGGAAGTTAAAGTAACCAAAACAGTTTCGGCTTGATTATCACCTTGATATTCAAAAGTTTTATAATTATATTCATTTAAAATAGATTCAGCAGAAACACCTCTTTGGATAGAAGAGACACGTTTAGCCAAAGCATTATAAGAAAGTAAAGATACTTTTTGATAATCATTAACCAAAGAACCATCAAAGAAGTGAATAACAGGTAACTGAAGAGATTGAGCTAAAATATAACTAACAATAGATAAATCATGGGCTTCTTGAGCGGTTGAAGAGGATAAAATAATAGCACCAGATTGGCGGGCAGCTAATACAGCATCTACATGAGAGTAAGCAACCAAATTTTCATCCACATTATGGGCAGAAACGTTGAAAACAACAGGAATATGTTGAGCAGCAAAACGATGAATATTAGGAATCATACTGTATAAAGCTTGAGTAGAAGTCAAAACCGTCACCTTGGTAGCTTTGTTTTCCAAAGCACCTTGAACAGCATTAAGAGCACCATCCCTTGTATCCATAGAAACGATTTTAACAGTGTCATTATTAGCATTACGAATAGTGGAAGTCCATTCAGAAAGCTCTTGACCAAGATATCCAGCAGAAGTGGTAGCAGTAGTACCTGGGTAAACAAAAATTAAATCTGATAATCCATAACTAACATAATCGATAGCATGGTTGACGTTAATCAATCTAATTTTTTCATCGCTAGTATCTTTAAAAAGGTTTTGTAAAACTTGGGTGATACGAGATCTTAATTCAATTTTTGAGGATTGATCTACAATAGTTGATTGACTTCCTGTTGTTACTGAAGATCCATCGTTATCTAATTCAGCTACCAAAGTAGAAGCCACTTTTTCAATAGTCTTGTTGTCCAACTTTGAATGACCATTGTTGGTAGCAAGTTGAGTTTTTACTAATGCTGCAACAATAAGTGCTGTGGAAGCAAACATTGTTAAGAAAAAAAAAAAGGTAAAGGTAGTGAAAAAAGAGTAAAAAAAAGAGAAAAGAAAAAGAAAAAAAATAATAACCAGAAATTAAAAAACGCTTTATTTTATTTTATTTTATTTATGACACATAATATTATATCTTGATTTTTTTTACATTATACTACTGATCAAAGTTTTGGTAAGTGAAAAGAAAAGATTATTCAATCAAATTCCGAAGAAATTGCGCCATTTAGGAATATTTTATGCTATAACATTACATTTTTGGAAGAGAAAAGTCCGCAAAGTGTTGACAGGGCAAAAATGATCACCAATTAAATTATAATATTTTTTTAAAGGTTGTAGTATAGTTAATTACAAATAGAATATGATGTAGAGTGTGATGATAATAAATAAATCGAAATAGTAAATAATATAGTAGTATAATGCAATAAGTATAGTTGCTGAAATAAATTATTGTAATAGCTGCCATTGTTGATATATGCCACTGAAATAGAGAGTATTTGTAATAGTTTTTAATAGTTAAATTTGTAAGCAAGTGTTTTGTAGTACAGTATTTGAATATATAGATAAATCGTAGTTGTTTTTTTATTTAAGCAATTCAACCAAACAAGTCTTTAAGAATGATATGATGCTTAATAAGTATTTTTATCAAATAATTTTGCTTAATTCATTTGATTTTCAAAAGGTTTAACTTTATTTACTGCAGAATCTTCAAATGGTTTCGTTGACGCTGTCGTATTATGCTGATCATTATCTGTATTTTCAAATAATTTAGTGTATTGAACTTGTTGGTTAGGAGCGACATATGTGTTGCTTAAATTTTCATCTAATTCATTTAATTCAAAATTTTCATTGTTATCAAAGTTTTTACGTGGATCTTCTTGTTGTAATATAAATTCCTTTCTTTGTTGACGTTTTCGATATCGAATATAAAAGAACCATCCTGAGAAAGCTGCCACCTATAGCATTATTAATATACATAAATATAAATACAAACATCAAATGATTTTAATGATTTTTACATTTTAAAAATAGCTAATTTTTACTATGATTTTGATAACTATTAAATTTACCAGTGATACAACAATAACAGCAATAATAGTACCAATCATTTGACCTTTACTCATTCCATTATTACCAGAAGCACCTCCAGAAGAATCATTTTGATTATTTATTAACCAGGTAGGGTTCAATGGATCAGAAACGTTTAAGATTCTTAGATCATTAGCTGCAACATTAGAATTGACAAAGCCAAAAGCTAAAACAAGTAAATCGGATTGATAAATTGTAGCTACACAATTAAATAGATATGTATACATGTATATTAGTGACTAACCTCTCCTTGATTCATTATTTTCGATTATATATTTATATTATACATTCTTAAAAATTTACCAAAGTGACCATATCTATCATTTGGCACATTTGGAGCTGACGGTAAATTAATTATTTTCAAGGAATTATCTGAAGTGTTAAATAAAATGCAATTATCTTCAATTGGTTGAACTAAATATATAAATTTTTAAAACATCGATATTAATTTGATCAGGTCATTAATAGCATTATCATTATTATATTTATTATTGTTAACTTTAATATATATATAATTTGACTTACTTCCTGAAGCTTGATAATATAACATTCCACCATATACTAATAATAAATCTGTATTTGGAACTAAAAATCATTTCAAAAAGAAATAAAAAAATAAGTTTCATTAGATATGATATTTTATTTTATGTATATATATATATGTGTGTGTGTGTGTGAATGTATATGTGTATGTGTATATTTACTTGTAATTTATGTACTTACTTGGCGTAGTTGTATGAGCTCTTCTTTTAGTTGGCTGGTCATTAGTAGCATTGATAAAGCTCCACTGTGAAGTTTGAGTATTAAAAGAAATAACATCGGAGAATCTAGCATATTCATAGTTTGGTACTCTTGTTTTAAAGAGACCACCCAAAATATAAATTAATCCATTACGCGCTAAAGTGGTAGTGTGAGATTCTCTTACTGCCCAATTACCAACAATTTGAGTAGTCCATTGAGACTAATAAAAGAAAATGGAAAAAGAAAAGAAAAAATTAATATCTAATTGATTGTTATAAAAATTTAAAAAGATATATTTATATAAATATATCTTACAGTTTTATAATCAAATGTATTGAGCACATTTCTGATAGAACTTCCTGAAGAATTTCTATAATAAAATCAAATAATGATAACAATAATAATAATAAAATAATATGAATATGAATATGATAAAATAATTTACATAAAAATTTGTGACGAAAAATATAATACACCCCAATGAAATAATTACTTACAATGTTCCGCCCCATACCCAGATTGTATCATTACCAAGATTAACCAAATTAGTTCCAGAGCTAAAGAATAAATAAAATAAGATAAAATAAGATAAAATAAAATAAAGTAAAAGAGTTTAACACTCATACTCAATGTATATATATGTATGTATGTATGTATAAATTAATAATAAGTATTACTGTTATTATCCTTACGAGTAATTGCTTCCAGGAGGTAAAGGTAAATTGTTCCAAACTGAAGTTGAAGCATCATATGCTTGAAAAGGGAAAGGCAAAGAAGACATATTATTAAAATTTATCCAACCACCATAAATCAAGTATACATCCTTAGATAAAACTGGTACAGAAGCTATACGAGCCCTTGATCCTAATAAAGATCGGCTTGAAAACGGCGTTTTTGTTGTTTGATTTGATACTGGTTTCCATTGAACTTGTGCATACCGATAATTGGAAAAATCTTTAAAATCAGACAAGTCTAAATAAATGTGCTCATCAAGTGCATTATTATAATCACCGCCAGCAAAATTAGTATAAGCAGAAAAACCACCATAGCAGTAAATGGTTGTTTTAACAAGAGAGCAACCTATATAAACATAGTTGTATGTTTTTAAATAAAAATAAAAAGAATATTTATATATAATTAAGTATTAATGAAATAATATATATTATGTCATTACCCATCCATCCACGAGCTCCTACTGAAGATTGGCAAAGAACACCATTGATAAATAAATATAAATTCAATAGTATATAGTAGGCAAAATATAAAAACTTGTTCATTGATCTCTATAATTAAAATAAAATAAAAATAGAAAAAAAGAATTTAGATAAAAATAAACAAAAATGCTTTTAATATAGAAAATTGTTATAAATTCTGTGCCTTTTTCTAATTTATTAAAGTTCTGATTTATACCATATGAAGATGGCCACTCAGCCATACACGAAAATCATTCTAACTATATGGAGAGAGAAAAAAATATTGGGAAAGAAGGTAAAAAAGGAAAGTTAAAAAAAAATAGTTCTTTTAATCCCCGAATTTTTCGCGGGCGGCCTGGCTGGGTGTGATTGGATGATTTTTGAGGAACATATATTTTCTTTTCCTACTTATTTTTTTTTATACCTTTTTCTTTCACTTTTTTTTTATATAAAGAAAAGGAATCAAACACAATACAATTTAAAATTTAATTTATTATTTATAATAATATTACTATTGTTATCATTTTATTGGATACCAACAAAGTTAAATTAAGCATACAACAAAGATGGAAACTATCAATTGGGATGTAAGTGTTTCTAATGATGGGGAACGTATTTTATGTAAGAGTCATAGTAAAGAAACCTGCCAAAGTTGTAAAGTGGATTGGACCCAACATAATCAATTAGCTACTACTTTAAAACAAGTTAAAGATTTACCACCACCTAATGCGCCAAATCCTGTACGTAACGCCCAAGTTAACCGTTTAAAAGAAGAAGGCAATAAATATTTTAAACAAAACAATTACTCGGAAGCAATTCGATTTTATACAATGGCCGTCGAGCTATCTTGGTCAAGACCTTTATGGGAACCTTTAGCTTTCCAATATGTACGTGAAGAATTATCCCCTATTCTTAGTAATAGATCTGCTGCTCACTTGGCTATTAATAATAATGTTGATGCTTTAGTGGATGCTGAAATGGTAACAAGTTTGAAAAGAGAATGGAGTAAAGGTTGGTTTAGAAAAGGAAAAGCATTAGTAGCATTAAAACGATATGAAGAAAGTGCTGATGCATTCCAAACTGGTTTGCGTTTTGATCATGAAAGTGAAGAATTGAAGAAGGCTTTAACTGAAGTGAATAGCATATTATCTCAATAAAATATAGTTTTTTAATCAAACACTTTTTTTCTTATGCTTCAACCCTATTTTCTCTCTCTTTACAAAACTTAAACCTAATTATTTCACTTTTTAGATACTTTATTACTATTATTATTACTATTTATTCATTCATTTTTTATTTATTTATATTGATGATCGCTAATTTTATTATATATATATATTTAAATAATACAAATTTATTAAATAATTAATTAAAAAAATTAAAAACATTTAATATAAACAATTTAAAGTTTAATGATCGTTGATAGAATTACTCGCAGGGCAACTTCCATTGGATTGGCCAGTAACGGGACATACATTTTTATTAGTAGCAATTGGTTGATTTTTTCCAGTAACAGGACATGTAGTAGTAACACCATCTTTATCTATTTTCATTAATGATTCATTAGAAAAGGGACAGTTACCACTTCCGCTAATAGCAGCTTTCTCTTCACCTGGAATAGTATTAGCAGCGGATTGACCAGTAACAGGACAACTTGTATTGGATTCAGACTGATTTAAAACTTGTTTAGAAAATGGGCATTCACTTGGAATACCCATCACCATTGTTGCATTGTTAGATTGACCAGTAACGGGGCATACAGCAAGATTAGTAGGTAATTTTTCAAAGTCTTTTTCGGTTACTTCATATACATATGAGTCATTATTTTTATCGCCTTCTTCGTCATTATCTTCAATATTAAAATAAAAAGAAACATCTTGATCTTTTTTCCATTCTTTGCTACCTTTCAAAAACTGTTGATAATCTGCTGTTTGTCTCCATTTTTTATTAAGATTTTCTTCCAATTTAATTATTTCTGATGGTGATTTATTTTCTGATTCTCTTATTGCCCTAAAAACAGCCTAAGTTTAAATATAAATATATATATATTAGCACAGATTATCAATAAGATAGGTATACATATATACCACTTACTTTAAGAAGCGCAGGAGGTAAAGAGTTCCAATGATTTAAAATTTGCTGACTCCATCTATTATTCATTTCCTTTAATCTTGTCATCACGGTATCAAAATCAACATGAGGATCACCAAAAACTTTTTCAATTTCATCTTTCCAAACACCAATACGTTGAGGACCAGGATAACCATGTTGAATAGATAAAGCCAACTGAATAGCAGTACCAGTAAGAGGCTGAGGGCATAAAGCCATTCGCTTTGCATTAGTAAAAGCTTCATTTAATTGTAATTCAGGAATAAAGACATCAATCAAACCAAGATATAATAATTCGGGTGATCGAAGACAACCTAATTCCGGTGGGGCCAAAGATAAATAGGTTTGTAATCCAGCTGGTAATCTATTTTTTTCCTTTTTACGAAGATAGCTAGTATGGAGTAAAAGTAATGGCGGAATTGGTGCATGAGATGGGGTAAGATGACATCGAAGTAAAGCATGTTCAGTAGCAACACGGATCAAACCAGGCCATAACAACAAATAGGATGAATTGATGGGTATTTCACCATTAATAAAAGTAAGTGCTATTTTGGAGGATAATAATGAGTTGTTTTGAACCAACGATGTTTTAACAGTTTCATAATAAATAGAACCAAGGTGATCAAGTGACGAAAGTTTGGTCGTATAATCTTCATCATTGTCTTTATAATGCTGTTCTGTGGCTCCATAAGCTATACCAGAACTAATGACTTTTGTATCGGATGTTTGAACGCGGTCTGGATGTTCTTCTTGAACTACTTTCTCATTTACTGTTGCGGTTATTAATACACTTGTCGATTTAGGATCTTCTAATGCACCCTTTAATGTTTGATTGAACTGATTTAATCTAGATACTGTTAATACATTATTGCTTCTTGGGGAGGCTAAAGTTATAATTGTTGGTCCATTCAGTTTTGGCTTTTCAATTGATAAAAATTCATCAGATATAACTTTGTTTTCAATGATAGCTATTAAAAAAAAAAAGAAACGAAATGAAGTGAAACAAAATTAATATGTTGCTTTTTTTTTAAAAAAAAATCATTCAACTTTTCTTTTTTTTTCTCTGCATAAAATTTAAAAGATTAATCTACCTTTTCCTTTATTCTGCCATAAGTTGGCAAAAGGACAAGCGGGTGTATTATTTTCTTCTTTTTCACTTTTCCAAGTAAAATAACCAATTATGTCCATTGACTCTACACAACTTGAATAATAAAATGCTTTTGCTTTATTAAATTCTAAATCTAACCTTGATTTATTCCATAATTTTCCATTTTCACCATCTTGAACCTGTTGTTGTACCCATTGTTTTATTATATTTGGTAAACCCTGAATAAACTTTTCATCATGATCAAAATCATATTTTTCCATCCGTTCGTATACATTTTCTTTTTCTATTTCATTTTCATATTTTAAGTAGTCTTCAAAGCTGAACGGTTCCTTGAATCTAAATTCAAATATATTTATATTATGTAATATAAATAAAAATAAAAATGGGAAATAATAAAAAATAGTATTAAATATAATAAGTTTAACATATTCTTGTACCTCTTCTATCATAGACATATTAATTTTAATTTATTTGTGCTTATTACTTTGAAAAATAAAAGTGCTTCGCTTGTAAAAGCTGTAAAGTATTTTGTGTTTCCTGTTGAAGCTGCTGTTCATATTCTTTATTTAAAGTAGAATCAGCATGTTCTTTACTTTTATTAGTTGATATGGTTGTATTTTTTAAAATATGGGTAATACCATTTAGGTAAACTTTATCGTTTTCCCATTCGTAATTTTTAAAAGATTCAAATACTTTAATTTGTCCAGGATTAAATTTAGTCATTATAACAATATATTACAGAAGAAGAAGAAAAAGTTAACAGAAAGGAAAGGAAAGAAAAATAAAAGGCGCTTTAATTTTTTCAAAAAAAAAAAAAGCTATATTTTTTTTA
This sequence comes from Cunninghamella echinulata, assembly GCA_025201675.1. Taxonomy (NCBI): domain Eukaryota; kingdom Fungi; phylum Mucoromycota; class Mucoromycetes; order Mucorales; family Cunninghamellaceae; genus Cunninghamella; species Cunninghamella echinulata. The sequence goes on from MU612595.1 coordinate 12,408, forward strand.
GAGCATTTATATTTTTTTTTAAGAAATAAAACCCAGAATATGTTTTGATCAACTTTATTTTGTGCCAATCATAATATAGATTTTTAATCAATTTAAACAAAGTTCAAAGTCTTACGAATCATTTAAACTATTGGATATATATGTGTGTATTTTTAATATCTTCAATTTTAAGCTATCAAATGAACGATAAATTAAATATAAATATAATCTATAATCCTTCAGCGGGCCACATCCAATTGAAAGAATCTTCTATATCTCCAGATTGAATGCCGCGATAAATTTTATACAATTGAGCAAACCCACTCCCAATTTCTGTTTGATTTCCATCACCAATAAGAATAGTTTTATCCCCACGCACCACTTTTTTAATAGGTGTTAAAATAGCTGCTGTACCTACTGCAGCCACTTCAGCAAATTTATTTTGTTCCAATTCTTCAAATTTCACTTGACGTTCTTCTATTTCCCACCCTAACTTTTGACTAGCAATATCTTCCAAGGAAAGACGAGTGACGGATCTTAAAACAGTATTGGCGTCGGGTGTAACAAATTTGATTTTTCCAGTAACAGGATCAGGGTGTGTTAATGCTACAAAATTCGATGTCGAGAATTCATCAATATAAGTATTGGTTTTACTGTCTAAATGTAAAGTGATGGGAAATCCAAGTTCTTTTGCGTCATGCATTGGTTTAAAGGTTGGTGCGTAATTACCTCCAACTTTTGTTGCACCAGTACCTCTTGGAGCAGCTTTTTTTAAAAAAAACATAAAAATAATAGTAAAAAAAAAAACAAGAAATATTTTAATAAAAACCTCTCTTTTCTTCTTTCATTTTTTTTTTTCCTTTTTCTCATTTGGTAGTAATAACGTGTATATATTACTTACTTCGGTCAAAATCTTCTATAACATAAGCATCTACAGGCTTGACACCATCTTTATAATAATTCCCAACAGGCATACCAAAGACAAGAAAAGTGAATTCAGGAGCAGGACCCATTCCAATAAAAGGACCACTACCAAATAAAAGAGGACGAATATACATGGAACCGCCGGACTCTTTGGGAGGAACGAACTCAAGATTAGCCTCTACCATTCTTTTCACAGCTGTTTCAAAAATTTCCACGGGTACACGAGGCATATAAGCCATATCAGCGCTACGTTGCATACGTTCAGCATTGACAGAAGGTCTAAAAATACGTACTTTGTTGTCACTATCACGAAAAGCTTTTAATCCTTCAAAACACTGTTTTATAATGGCAATAATAAAACAATAAAAAAGTTGGTTGATTGGTTGGTTGGTTGGTTGGTTGGCTGATTATTATTAATATTTTTATTTTATTTTATTTATTTATTTATTTATATATGAATGACTTTACTTCCTGACCATAGTTTAAACCTGTCGCGCATATATGAATTTTGAAAAAAGGATCGGTTTCAAATACACCATTATCCCAACCTTTCTCTTTTGTCCAAGTATATTTTATATAACCATTTGTATCCCGATATTGGAAGCCAACGTTAGCCCAATCTATTTTATCACTGGGAGGAACAACCATTTTAATAAATAAATAAGAAAAAAATACGGTTATGAAAAAAAAAAGAAAATAAAAATAAAAAGTATAAGAGAAAGAGAGAAAAAAGAAAAAAAAGAAAAGAAAAATTAAATTGGTGGAAAAAATATAATTTTTTTGCTACCCATGACTCATCTTTTATTTTTCTCTGCCAAAAGAAAAAAAAAAGAATAAGAAAAATTAAAACTCAATTGAAAAATTGCATATATGGATTATCAAAAAGTTACCATATAAGAACAAAGGGGAAAATAAATGAACCGTTTATAAAAGGATTATGTGCTAAACTATTACACGTGTATATATATAATAAAGCTACCCCAACTTCGGTAATTCTTATATAACCTATCTTTAGTACTAGCAATGAGTTCGATATAACCTCCTGAGTTGATCTTTAACGTACTCCCCTTCTTCTATATTTATATATTTTCTCTCTTTTTTTTTCTTTTTTTTTAAAAATAAAATATTTTTTTATTCTTACTCTTGCTTTTTTATTTTTCATTTTTATTTCAATCATTTTATAATCCTTCTTTTCCCATTCCGTTCCTTTAGAAATATTATATTTTTTTTAAAAAAAAATGCAACACCAGCAAGGATTTTCATGCCAACCAATAAATCATCACCATCACCATAATTTAAGTTCATCTCCTTGCTCACACTCTGTATATTATTATATTACACTTCCATCTTGTTGTTGTTGTAATAATTCTTCTTGTTGCCAATTAAAAAATCAAAAAAATCAAAATGATCTACAAAATAATAATACCCCATCCGTACTATCATCATTGTTATCTACTTCTTCGTCAGATACTGCTACTTCTTCAAGTGACATGACTACCCATTCATCCAATCAACAACAACAACCATCTGAAAAAGTAGAAATAAAGATTAATAATGATAAAAAACCATATAAAATATTATCTCATGCCATTGATGAATTATATCAAACCGAAGAAAATTATATTTATGATCTTAGTGTTATGGTCGAAGTAAGCGAACAGTATAAAAATAAATATGTTAAAAAAAAAACTATATATATATATATATATATATATATATGGAAAGAGCCATTGTTCTATAAAATAATAGGATAGCACGAGATTTTTTATTTAATTAATATGCATTTCATCTATTTTTTTATGTTTTTCTTTT
>MU612596.1:0-15109 GCA_025201675.1 Cunninghamella echinulata
AGGTTGTCGGTTCAGAGGTTGCGATTCGGAGGTTAAAAAATCAAAATTTTAAGCACCGTCAGCTTCATCCGCTTGGGCGACAGGGTTTTTAGGTGGGATTTATTTTTTAGAAATGAGGAATGAGTAAATTGGATTTTATTTGAAGTATATAACAGAGTTTCAATAAGCACCTGTTCCTGTTTTATAAGTAGGACGGCTTAATATAAAGGAATAAAATAAAATAAAATGTAAAATGTAAAAAAAGAAATAAAATAAGAATTAGAAGTGTAATAAAGTAAATAGAATTAAAGCAAAAGTTTAATGACCGCCAGGTAAAATAGTAGTAAAAATTCAAAATGACTGATCAGTATGTTTAAAAATATTTAAATAAATAAATAAATATAATAAAATAAAATAAAGTAATTTGATAAATAAAATAAGTAAATTCAATAGTTGAATATGTTATAAAATAAAATGAGATAAAATTATAAAGGTTACTATATAAAGAGGGCAAGTTAAATAATTGTTTAATAAGTGATAATTTATTATAAAAAATCGATAATATAAGTAAAAGAAAGAGAAAAAATTGGTTCTATTTATATTTTAAAAAAATTAAAAAAATTATTTAAAGTATATTGAGAATAGGGAAAAGAGATGAAAGTGACTTTCATATAGAACGACGGTTCCAGGAACAACGCTTCCAAGAACAGTGTTTCCAAAAAGCAGTAATCAATTATAAGGAAAGCCATTGGTAGCACCATTATCGACAGTAATATCCGTTTAAATAATATTTATGTGTATTATATGTTTTTATTTATATTTGAAAAGTTATAACAATTGCTTAGTAAGTATAGTTTCCTTGTATAGTTTTAAAAAGTAAATATTTTATATTATTGTTTAGTAGTCATTGAGCATCAGTATCTTGTTTTATAAGTAAATACAATTTGGTTTAGACAAATAAGTAAAGTAAAATAAAATAAAATAAATTAATATTGGATAATAATCAACAATATTAAAGTATAATAAATAATTTTTAGTTAAAAAGAGGAGTTGATAGAACTTATTTGTTATAATAAAAGTCTTTTATTTAAAATTGACTGACTTTTCATAAATTAAAGTTATCATTTTTTTCTCCCCAGAAGAGAGAAAAGTGATAACAATTTCTTCCCTGAAAAAAGGAAAAAAAAGGCTAAAGTTCGAATTCTTTTCTAAATAGGAAAGAGAAAAGACAAAAAAAAGCATTTTTTTTCTGAATAAGAGAAAAATAAATAAAAATAATTAATGACTACTTTATGGTATTCGAGACATACCCACTTCATAACAGAGCTTTTGGTCAAGATTTATTTTTTAAAATGAGAAATGAGCGATTTAAGGTGTATTTGAAATAAATAAGGTAGTTTCAGTGAATATCAGTTCCTGATTTATAAGTAGAACGACCAATTACATAAGAATAAAAATTAAAATTAAAGCATTGTAAATAAGCAGGATTATTATGAAAATTTAATAGCCGCAAAATAAAATAAAGCAATAGTGAAAAAATTAAAATGTTTTAAATCAGATTGTTCGAAAATATTTTAGTAAATAAATACAATGTAATATAAATACTTTTTAGTTAAAAAAGTTAAAAAAACCATTTAATATTGAAAGAGAGAAGGGAAAAAAAACAATGAAAGTTCCTCCTGTAAAAGTGGGCTACTCGATAACAGGAACCAAAAGTTTAAGGAACGTAATCGATAGGATTGTTGTCGACAGTTATATTTAAATAAACATAATAAAGATCAGCAAATGCATAAATATAGTATAAAAAAAATAATACTGGAGAAGTACAGCAATATACATTAAACTAAAATAATGCCAATTATAAGCCAAGAATAAAAATGCTTTATTTCGTTTAATAAAAAAGAAAAAAAAGAAATCTTTTGATAATTTAAAATATAATATTGAATTATGATCAATAGATTTATATATATATTTATGTTATCATCCATACTTTAAATTTTTTATACATGCTATATTCCATAATCAAATAATAAAAGGGTCTGGAATTTCGAATTTAAATGCATAAAAACATATTCATTTCAATAATTCAAATAAAATAAGTATTATTATTTTTCGGAGCATATGAAAGAAAGTTGTATATTTTAAAATTAATATAGTAATAGATAAAATGTGTTATATACCCATTATTATCATTATTATTACTATTATCTATAAGTTGATGTGAATAAAAAAATAAAATATTCTATTGTAAAAAAAAATCTATTGATTTTATTGGCTAATTCATTTTCAGAAATTTAAAAAAAAAATGAAATAAAAGGTGCGGAACCCAAAAAATCCATTTTTTTCTCCCTCTAACTTCTTTTTTACCGTAAGTGCATATAACAACGAATAAAGAAGAATGATATATTTAATATATATATGTATATGTATCCAACAATCAACATTATAATAAATGGATTATTTAAATGAAGTGGATGGATGAATGGATGAATTCGAGATATAAAAAAAAATATAAGAATGGATGGATGGATGGATTAAATTTTTTATTTTTTTTCATATTTCCATATCGATATTAGAATGGCTAAGGATCAAAAGACCACCAAGCGTTCCACCCTCGCTGATGTTGTTACTCGTGAATACACCATTCACTTACACAAGCACGTCTTTGGCCGGTAAATAAAAATAATATTAAAAAAAAAAAAGTAGAATAGAGTTTATAAAGTTTCAACGTAATATATACATATCTGTGCTTATAGCTATATTTATACTTATTTCATGTCTTTATTTTTTTTAAAAAAAAATCATCATGGTTATATACATCTATAGCTCTTTAAGAAAGCGTACTCCTCATGCTGTTAAGGCTATCAAGGAATTCGCTAAGAAGAACATGGGTACCTCTGATGTTCGTCTTGATCCCGCTTTAAACAAACAATTATGGTCTCGTGGTGTTAAGCACATCGATCATCGTATCCGTGTCCGTATCGCCCGTAAGCGTAATGATGATGAAGATGCCAAGGAAAAACTTTACTCTTATGTTACTTACGTTCCCGTTGCTTCTTTCAAGGGTAAGTAGCCTAAAAAAAGGAGAGATTTATGCATGAAAAAATGATCTATATAAAATAAGTTTAAATATACAATAGTTTATTCATATATTAATTTTATTCGTTTTATTATTATTTTTTCAATATTTAGGTCTTGAAACCACCATTGTTGATGACGAATAAATATTTCTTTAATTATATATGATTAATAAAAAAAAAGTAATTTTTATTGACACAACTTTATTTAAATATATAAAAAGGAAGATTTTCATTGTTATGTGTGATAAGTTTGGAGATATTTAATAATTTTTATTTTATCTTGAGAAAAAATAAAAAACCAAAGGCTTTTTTTTATTTTATTGTCAGCAATTTTTTTTTTTTTTCCTTCTCTTTTCCTTTTTCAATTTTTTTTATTTTTTTTTTCCTTTTCCTTGACTTTGGGTCCCATTTATTTATTACTCAAGTGATATGGATAAAGATCAAGTGAAACCATATTCAAGACACTTACTACCGAATTTATATAGCATTGATGTTATGGCAGCTGCAACATCGTCTGCTATGGTATCACCATTTATTGCCATTGTTGATAGGTAAACTGATTTATAATGACTATTTATAAAAAAAAGATTATGATTTTTATTATTATTATTATTATTATTATAATAATAACTTTATTTTATAATTGTTTTATTATTTTAAAGGTCTATTATTGAGAACATGAATGGGAAACGAACGTTAGGAAAAGGAATTATATTTGGAGCTCGACAATTTTTAACAACACCTTATCAGTTTATCAAATCCAGTCAGTTTCGACTTGTATTTGGACTTTACTTCAGTACATATATCACCGCCAATATAGTTGATACTACAGCAGAATATAATAATATATCCACCAACCAAACATCGTTTATTAAATTCATAGCCACTACAGCTGTCAATATGTCTCTATGCATGTATAAAGATAAATCATTTACACGTATGTTTGGTAACGCTACGACATCAGCAGCTGTAACTAAATCGTTTCCAAAGATGTCTTATTTTTTATTTGCTTTACGTGATTGTTTAACTGTGGCTGCTAGTTTCAATGCACCTCATTATATCTCACATTATTTGCAACAACAATCAACTTATTGGGAAAAATATCCAGAGAGATCAGGAATGGTTTCTCAATTAATATGTCCAGCTTTTGTTCAATTTTTTAGTACACCTATTCATTTAATGGCATTGGATCTTTACAATCGACCTGCTCTTCATTTATCACAACGTGTTCAACTAATTCAAAAGGAATATTTTAAAAGTGCTCTGGCAAGAATTGGAAGAATTGGACCAGCATTTGGGTTTGGTGGCATTGGAAACACTTGGATACGAAAACATAGATCACTTTACATTGAATCAAAAGCAAATACACCTCAGTCTATATAATATTTTATTAATATTTTTTACCTGTATTATTAATTAAAAAAGGAAAAAGAGAAAGAGAACGAGGGAAAAAAAAAACACACAATAATAATATAAAAAGAAACGAGGGATTATATATATACACCATCTTCATTTTAATATTACAATATTCATTTATACATAATACGGAAAAAAAAAACCATTTTAGTATTAGATTAGATTAGATTTACTTTTATTTTATTTATTTTTCTTTTGTTTATACATATATATATATATATATATATATATTATAAATATGTATTATATTATAAAAATAATATTAATATAGACTTATAACTATCGTTAGCACCATTATTTATATTAAATTAAAATATATTTATTTGTTATTACTTATTTTTCATTTATGTAGGTAGTTACATTATAGTTATGGTTAGAATGAATAAGAATACAATGATCATCTAATAGAATAGCGCATGAAAAGTTTAAAAAATAAAACTTAAAAGATCAAATCTATCTTCCGCTAAAGATCGAAGCCATCTTTAATGAGAAAATATTGTACAAGTAAAACTTGTATATAAATATAATAATTATACCATAATATACATAATAAAAATAAAAATAAAAATAATATAATGATACTATTTATATATATATATATATATATATGTCAATTATATTGGGGTCTTACATAATATCTATCCTACTCTAAATTATTTTTTTATACAAAATCAAAAATTTTTCAATATGACACTATTTTTTGGAAATTTTTTTTGCATGTTGATACACTTTACTCAAAACATTAATCAAAAGTGATAATCTCCGAGAAATTGGACTATTTTGTGAAAGAGCAATCCAAATATTGATCATTTTACCATTTAAAGTTTATTTTTATTTTTTTTAAAAGAAAATGAATGGTGATTGGCTATGAAGCATTAGAAAAGAAAACCGAGAAAGAAATTTTTTAAAAATCAAGTGTTACCTTTTAGATCTATTAAAAAAATTAAATAAAAATATTATAATAGTTAAAAAAAAAAGTGAGTGTTATATAACATAAAAAAAAAAAAAGTGACCGTGTTTCGAAATTTTTGAATAATAAATAGAATTAAAGGAAAAACATAAATATATAAACCTTTCTCGCTTTATTTTTGATTCGTTTTATTTATTATCTCTTTTTTTTTCGGTTTTATATAAAAAATAAATATTTTTTTTTCCCTACTCTTTCTTTCTTTCCTTCTTTTTGTTTTATATTTTAATCTTCTTAATATAATTTTTAATATGAAATCAATGCGTTGCTTTATTTTATTATTTCTTATATTATCATGCATAACCACTCTTTCTTATGCTCAAGGTATGTTTAACAAAAATGGAGCCATCAAATTTTAAAGCCAGATATAAATTTTTATAAAAAAAATTTCTAATTTTATATATCTTTCTCTTTTATAAAAAAAATAAAGATCACGATCATGAACACGAACATGAAGTTACAAACAATTCAACTCAATCAGCAACCACACCCACGTCTACTTCTACACTTACACCTACACCTATACCAGATAATCATGAAGGACATAATCATACAGGAGGGGAAGCAGGCCATGAAGGGCATAATCATGCTGAAGGCGAAGTAGCAGGTGGCCACGAAGGTCATAATCATGCAGAAGAGGAAGCAGGCGGTCATGCTGGTCATTCTCATGCTTCCGGATTTGACGAAGAAAGCTGTGAATTAGAAGCACATCAAGAATATAACCTCAACTTTAGAATTGGTTCCCTTTTTATTATTTTAGCAACCAGTGCTGTTGGTATTTTTGCTCCTATTTTGTTACATCAAATTAAACCTTATGAAGAAAATAGTCTTCGTGCTTGGATTTTAACCATTGGAAAATTCTGTAAGTAACCATAACGAATATAATTGTAAACTATTTATAACTATCATTAGTAATATTTATTTATCTTTCTTTTTTTTTTATTTTATTATTATTATCACTATTATTATCTTTTCTATGCACCATTAGTTGGTACGGGTGTTATTTTATCTACTGCTTTTGTACACATGCTTCCCGAAGCTATGGAACGATTCAGTTCTCCTTGTTTAAGTGAAGGATGGCATTCCTATCATTCATTTGGTGCAATTTTTTGTATGGCGGCAGCTTTTATTTTACAATGGATCGAACTTGCCGCTTTATCGCATATGGACGCATTGAAAGCTAAAAAGCAACAGCAACGAACTGAATCAACGATTGCTGAACATAAATTGGAACATGGTGACATGGGTCACGTTCATTCTGCTGGCTTTTTAGAAAGCGATCAAGATGATCTTTCTTTACGTAGCATAAGTACTTTGTTATTAGAATTCGGTATCGCCGTTCATTCCATCATTATCGGTGTTACTTTAGGTACCTCATCGGAAACTACCTTTATTGTTATTTTTATTGCTTTGATTTTCCATCAATTCTTTGAAGGTATTGCTCTTGGCACACGTATTAATGAAACAAACGTCAAAGGATCATGGTTAAAACCTCTTATAATGGGTATTATCTTCATTTGTATGACTCCTATTGGAATTGGCATTGGAATTGGAGTAAGAACAACCATGGATGTTCAAAGTTTATTAGTCTCTCAAGCCATTTTAGATTCTATTTCTGCCGGTATTTTATTATACAATGCTTATGTCTCTTTAATGAGTGTTGAAATCAGCCATAGTGCGAAATTCCGTCAATATTCATTTGGTAAAAAATCAGTTTGCTTAATCTCTATGTATATTGGTGCCGCCATCATGAGTGTACTTGGTTTATGGGCTTAATTTTTTTTATTTTTTATTTAATTTATTATTTATTATTTATGTACTATGTATTATGTATTATCAATTTATTTATAACTATATATGTATAAAAAAAAATACCAATTATTAAACTATATCTTTTTTTTTTTTAATCAATAAAAAAAAAACAATCCGGCTTTAGACTTTTTTTTTAAAAAAAAAAATCGGAATATATATATTTAACCAAACAGCCCAAATTATTAAAAGAGTAGTAACAATTTCAATTTGTTTAAAAAGTCCAACAAAGCATAAAAATGAAAACTGAGTTTCAACTTGTTCAATTTTTAATAAAGTTTAATTTGGCGCGAATAGTTTTTTTCCTTCTTTTTTACTAGATATATTTAAACAATTTAAAATTAAGATCAATATATAAATATAAATTATAATTGTAAAAATATATAATAAAATATATTAAATTAAAAAATAAACTACGTATTAGATACTTTATGAACTTACTAAGCACTCTCTACACATTGTTGTAATCATTGTATAAAAAATTATACTAAACATAATAATATTATTGAAAACAATACTAATGATAATGATGATGATGATAATAATAATAATAATATTAATAATAATAATAACACTAATAATAACACTAATAATAATAATAACAATAATACCGTATATATATATATATATATATATTTATTCATGAATAAGTAGAATTTTAAATAACATAGGCAAATATATATATACCTGAAGACATTGAGAGAAAGAAAAAAAATGATGGAAAGCGCGCACAAAACTTTTAGAATAGATGATTATTTTTAGAAAAAAGAATAAGAGAAAAGGGTATTCAACTACTTTTGGGATAAAAGGAAAACAGTAATATTCTATATTAAATTTAACCGGATATTTCTATATTACTCCATTTTTTTATTTTTATAGGTAGTAATAATAATGAATAGAAAATTAAATGTGAAACAATTCTTTTTCTAAGCGGATATGTAATGAAAATGGAAATGGAAGTGACATATGATTTTTTTAAAAGTACATACAGTGAATCATGATAATCTCAACACTCCACCTGGAGTTTTAACTGTATATGGCTGATGCTTGGAGTCACATGTGAACTATTATGGAAATGATCTGTAGCTTATTGTTATACATTAATGAAACAAATAACAAAATAGTGAATTTTTTTTAACAAAAGCCACATTAGTATAATATATATATATATATATTTATTATATAAAATGAAAAAAGAGAAGGAAAAGGAAAAGGAAAAGAAAAAGAATAAAATAAAATACAAAAAGACTTATTTAATATCTTACTCCTTAATAATAATACTTTTTGAAAAAAGTAAAAGAACACATGTTTAAGGATGAGCAACAAGCAGAATATGTATATAAAAGTCAATGTAGAATAGGGGAAAAAGCTTAACTTTTTTATTTTTTTATTTTTAAAACCCAGTACTTCTTGTAACAGTTAAAAGATCACCAAAATAAAACACGATATTCTTTTTTATACATTTTACATTTGTAATGAAACGGGATTAATGAAAATATAGTATAGTTTAATAAAAAATAAATAATAAAAAATAATAGTATTTTTTATTATTATTGAAAAAAGAATAAGGATGAAAAAGGAAGAGAAAGGCCGATAATTCGTTTATTTTACCATTTAAAGACGATTTATTCTTTTTAAAGATTGATTGGTTGGTAGAAAAAGGAAATCAAGGAAGTTATTATTGTCAATCAGTGTTACCATATGTAATAAAAAAGGATTTCATACATAAATATACATATCATATATATATATATATATATATGTCCTCTCTGCTAAAAAAAGATTTATATTTAAAAAAATTTTTATCCCTTTCTTTTTTCTTTTTCCTTTCTCTTTTCTCTTTACTTTTTTATTTTTTTTTATTTTGTATATATATAAAATTATTTAATATGAAATTAATACAACTTTTTATATCATTATTTATTGTTCTATCATGCATTGTTACTTTTTCTTTTGCTAGTAAATGAAATAAAATAAAATATATGTATTTAATAAAAATAAAAATATTTAATTGGATATTAAAAATGATTACTATTTTATTTAATATTATATTTTTTAGCTGATTTCAATATTGATTGCCATGACCCTAATAAAGGTGGAAATAATGGAACTAACTCAACTCTACCTGGCAATGGATCTGGTAACGGATCTGGTAATGGTAGTGGTAATGGTAGTGGTAATGGTAGTGGTAATGGATCTGGTAACGGTAGTGGTAATGGATCTGGTAACGGTAGTGGTAATGGTTCAGGAAATGGCAGTGGTAATGGTTCAGGAAATGGCAGTGGCAATGGCTCTGGTAATGAAAATGGTTCAGAAAATGGTTCAGGAGGTGTTGAAAACGGTGGCGGTAATGAAAATGGTGGCAATGGAAATTTAGGAGGTATCGGAAATGGAAATAATGGCAATAGTAATCAACCTATAAACGATGGATCCAATGGTATGAATGGTGGTAATAACAACAATAATAATGGACAACAACAACCTGATCCTAACCTTAATGGAGGAGGATCAATCAATGGTAATAATACAATCATTCCACCAGGTTTAGATCAAAATAATATTACCAATCCACTTGATCAGTTAAATTCAACAACTAATCCTAATAATATTACTTCTCAATATCCTTTTGGTCAAAATAATAATAATGAGCAAGATGGTCCTAATGCTCATCTTTCCCAATTGTTTGGTTTCAATTCTCAAAACTGTACTTTGGAAGAAGCCCAACAAGATGATTATAATTTAAATCTTCGTATTGCTACTGTTTTTATTATTTTAGTAGCTAGCACTTTTGGTGTATTTATTCCTTTCTTAGTACACCGCCTTCGTGCTTATGAAGATAATAGTTTCCGTGATCAAGTATTAACTGTTGCAAAATTCTGTAAGTTTATTATCATTAAAAAAATAAAAAAAATTGCATATATATATAATCTAAACTAAAATAGAGTAAAAGAAAAGTAAATAAAAAACTGATCATCTAATCTCCCCCTTTCTCTTTATTTATTTATTATTATTAATATTATTGTTTTTTTTTTAAAAAAAAAAAATGATACATCTATGTACACAGTTGGTATTGGTGTTATTTTATCTACAGCTTTTGCTCATATGCTTCCTGAATCATCCGATAAATTTAATTCACCATGTTTAGGAGGAGGATGGAATAGCCACTATCATTCCTTTACTGCTGTCTTTTGTTTGATTGCCACTTTTATTATCCAAGGTATAGAAGTGATTGCTTTAGCCCGTTTACAACATTTAAGATCAGAAAGAAAGAAGTCTTCATCTATCCAACATCATTCCAGAGTAGAAGAAGTCAATGAAAGCGGGATCCGTGTTGCCAAAGAAGAAACTGATATGCTTGATCATGAAATAGGTCATATGGATAATGGAATCATTTATTCTGCTGGATCCTTTGAAAATGATGACATTGTTTTACGTAATATTAGTACCTTTGTAATTGAATTTGGTATTTGTCTTCATTCTATTATTGTTGGTATTGTCCTTGGCGTTTGCACAGAAAGTACCTTTTTGGCCGTCCTTCTTGCTGCCATTTTCCATCAATTCTTTTCAGGCTTTGCCCTTGGTACACGTATTAATGGAATCAATACTGATACTTGGTTTGTTCCTATTTTAATGTCTTTTGTTTTCATTCTTTCTACCCCTATTGGTGTTGCCATTGGTATTGGTATTCGTAAAATAATGAATATTCAAGCTACTTTATTATCCCAAGCCATTTTAAATGCTGTGGCTGCTGGTGTCTTATTATATAGTGCAAACTCTTTCTTGATGGGTGTTGAAATTAATCATAATCCTAAATTCCAAAACTTTAATTCTTTCCAAAAAACTGTTTGTTTATTCTCTATGTATATTGGTGCTACTATTATGTGCGTTCTTGCTATTTGGGTATAAAATTTCTCATTCTAATCTATTTATAAAAGTATATATATTATATATAAAAAAAACCATTATTATTATTTTATTATTATTGCATTATTATGTTACTATATTTTTTTATTTTTTTTTAATATTACTCTTATTATTGTTTAATACCTTATTATCCTATACATTTAATTTATTATACCAAATAACTTTTAACTTTATTTTTATTAATTTTAAAAAAAGGAAATTTAAAAATGATGAGACTTTTTTCAGTTCCCGAAAAATTTTTTAATAAAAAACGCGCCCTTTTTTTTTTCTCACTCTTTTTTTTTTTTCACACTTTTATATTATTTAAAATTATTTCCATTATTAAAAGAATGACTTCTGGCCTTACTATTTATCATAATGCACGATGCTCTAAATCTCGTACAGCACTAAGCTATTTGGAAGAAAATAAAGAAAAGGATGGCTATGAATTACAAGTTTGCCAATATCAGAAGGATCCACCCAGTAGAGATATTTTAGAAACATTATCAGACTATCTAGGTTTAAAGGATAAAGATGCATCAACAAGACCATGGGATGTTTTATTGAGACCCGAAGGTAAAAAGAAAGTTAATTCTTTAGAAGAAGCATGGGATTTAATTGAAGAGGATCCTTCTTTATTGGAAAGACCTTTTGTCATTGACTGGGATAACAAGAAAGCTGCTATTGGTCGGTCTGTGGCAGGTCATCAAGATCTTTCTTCTGTAGAGGAATTAGTAGATAACTATAATAAAAATAAAAAATGACTAGCTCGTTTATAGTGAGTGATTTTTACTTTTTTATTACTATTGTCACTATTTCTTTTAATAAATAAATAAATAAAAGAAAAATAATAATAGTATGATCATATAAAAAAAGATACTTTTTTGAAATATAAGATAGCAATGGTTTATAAATATAATTTACCTAGTTGATAATATACCCACAGTAGAGGAGGAAGATTATCATTATATTATCCATTTAGCTTAGTATATATATATGACCCATCGTTCAGATTTAAACTTTGACATTCATTAAAAAGTGACATATACTAGAAAAACTTGTATTTATAATTATTGTTGAATTTTTTATATTAAAAGATAAAAACCATGAATAAATGAATACTCTTTAATTATTGATATACTTATTACTTTTATCACTATATATATATTTATACAATAAAAATAATAAATATGAATACTTTTAAATATAAATTTGGGAATGGTATGCTGACTAATAAATTTAAGATTTAAAATAACAATAAAAAAGTTTTAATTTGTTTAAAGAATCATATTCATACTAGATATCATTTATCTCATTTAATAATGAAGAAATTGATTTGATATTTTAATAGAACAAAAGCATTATTATTCTTCTACAGGCATATTAAGTTTTTTGCTATGATCTTGAATATTAGAGAAGCATATTCTATATTTGCATTTATTTATCCAAGACAATAAAAAAAAATCACAAATAACCTTTTTTGCTTTTAAATAATTTCTTATTTTTGGTTGGTTCGATTTTTAAATCTTGATCGCATCAAAAACTTTTCTTTTTTTTACTGTTTATGGAGAAAAAAAACTTCTAAAATTAACTCTTAATGCAAGAAGCACTATATATAAATATGAATTATCTAAAGGTGGAGCAAAAAAAAAAAAAAAAACTTACTACAATACAAAAAAAACCATGACTCATAGTGAAAAAAAATTATATGTACGGAATTTAAATTTTCCTATTTTTCCCTTTTTTTCCTATTTTTCCTTTTTCTTTTATTTTTCTCTATTGTTTATTAATATTATTGTATAAATTAATAATGGATAGTAACACTTATCGCGTAGCCGTTGCTCAAGTTGGTACACCAAAATTTGAATTAGAAGCCACTTTAACTAAACTAGAAGAATATGTTGATAAAGCTCATAATGAAAACGCAAAGCTAATTGTGTTTCCGTAAGTGTATATATATTAATAAGTATATTTAAATAAATATATACATATATATATACTTATTGGTATTTGTATGTTGATATTTGTATTATTTAATAGTGAAGTATTTATTGGTGGGTAAGTGATAAATAAATTATGTAATGAATTATAATAATAATATAAAGTTATGAGCAGGCTTTAATACATATATAAATAATATATTCTATGTCTTCATTTTCCTTTATGCAAGTAGTTACCCAAAAAATTCGGTCTTTGGTTCAGTCATTGGTGCCCGTTCTGTCGAAGGTAGAAAGGAATATAGTAAATATTATCAAGGTGCTATATTAGTTCCCGGTGAAGTTACTGATAGAATCGCTGCTATAGCAAAAGAAAAAAATGTTTTTATTGTTACTGGCGTACTTGAACGTGAAGAATATAATGGTATTATACATATATATATATATATATTAATTGCTATTTAAAAAACATAAGATGATTTATATATATATATATATATATATATATATATATAGGTTCTTTGTACTGTTCATCCATTTATATTGATCCTGAGCAAGGATATGTAGGCAAACATAGAAAATGTAAGTTATAAAAATAAGTATATAAATAAATATATATGGATAGATGTGATCATGATTCGGAGTAAAATGTATAATAAAACTAAATAAGTAAAAAATCTATCAAATCATTAATTTTTATTTTTTATTTTCTAGTGATGCCTACAGCTTTAGAGAAATTGTGTTGGTCATTTGGTGATGGCAGTCACTTACCGGTTGTTCAAAATAAAGAAGGACATCGTATAGCATCAGCCATTTGCTGGGAAAATTATATGCCAATGCTTCGTAGTTATTATTACTCCAAGGGGGTTCAAATCTATTGTGCACCTACTGTTGATCATCGACCTACTTGGCAATCCACAGTTCAACATATTGCTATGGAAGGTAGATGTTTTGTGTTATCCGCTTGTCAATTCACTTATCAAAAAGATTATCCTGAAGGACATCCTGGTAGTAAAGATGAACAAGGTAATGCAGTAGATCCTGATACCGTCCGTTCTGAAGGTATGTATGAATAAGAAAATGCAAAAAATAAAAAAATGTAAAAAGAAGAGAAAAAAAAATAGAGGGTTAATGTATATATATATATATATATATATATATATATATATAATGAATATTTTTTTAATCACAATTTTACATACTTTTTTTACTTTTATTTTCTTACAGGTGGTAGTGTGATTGTTAATCCACTTGGTGAAGTCTTGGCTGGTCCTTTACGGAAAACAGAAGGTTTATTAGTTGCTGATTTAGATATGGATCAAATCATTCAAGGAAAATTGGATTTTGATCCTATTGGCCATTATGCAAGACCAGATGTGTTTCAATTGATTGTAAATGAAAATGAAAATGTACCTGTCACATCAACATCACCATCATTATCAAAAAAATGAATAAATGGCATGTAACACAATAATTATGCTAAACTATTTTATCCATTTTATTTTTATATTTTTCAAATATATATATATGTTATAATATTTCATATTATAAATACTATATATATTTATTTATATCGGGTATTGAATGATACCTGTATTTATTTATAATTATAATGATTGTATTATAATATTTTTACTTTTATTCATCATTTAATTAATTAATAAAATATATAAATATATGAACCGCTTAAATAATTATCGACATTTGGAAAATAGAGAACACGGACCCACAAGATAAATAATCATTCGTTAGTTTTTTTATTATTACTATTATTAAAGCTCAGGTTGATTCATTCCACAAGTAAAGAAAAAAAAAAAAAGTCGCGGAAAATGTGCTTTTTTTTTAAACTATAGACTACCTATCGAAACAATAACTATATAAGGTTATTATCCCTTTAAAGAGTAAACAAGAGTAGATAATGTTAACCTGATCCTAATTTGGGCATGCGGTTTCTCCCCAAACCCGAAAAACTTAATATTAACATTTTTTTTTTTTGAAACTAAAATTATGTTAATTTA
>MU612597.1:0-15098 GCA_025201675.1 Cunninghamella echinulata
TTACCAACTTGTAAAAAATATTTACATGTATTCTTTTAATATAATAGGGTAAAGATTTTGGTTGTATTGCTACTGATAAAGGGTACAATGTATACGTATGTGGCAATGGTGGATCCACACCCAAACATGCTGAATTACTTGTAGCCGATGCTCCCGAACATAAAGTAGTACAATATTTAGACCGATTCTTAATGTATTATATCATGACAGCTGACCGATTAATGCGTACAGCTCGATGGTTAGAAAAATTAGATGGCGGTATTGAATATTTACGTAAAGTAGTGATTGAAGATCACCTTGGTATTGGACATACTTTAGAAGAACAAATGCATTCTTTAATCTTAGCCTATCAATGTGAATGGACAACGGTTGTAAAGAATCCCGAAAGAAGATCGTATTTCCAAGCCTTTGTGAATACACCTGAAAAGACACCTATTATGATTGAAATGATGGAAGAGCGTGGTCAAACTCGACCCGTCAATTGGCCAAAAACTTTACCGGATATAACAAAGGAAACAGAAGAAGAACAAATAGAAGTAAAAGAAGAAACCATAGTTACAAAAGAAGATGTAATTAACTGGGTTGCTATTGGCAACAAAGAATTATTCCCTCCTGAAGATGGTAAAGTAGTTCTTATTGGTGATGTTCAAATAGCAGTCTTCCATACTCAAGGTAAATGGTATGCTACTCAAAATATGTGTCCTCACAAGCGCGCTTTGGTATTATCATCTGGTTTATTATCAACTGATGATGATTCAAAACCCTATGTATCATGTCCTATGCATAAGGTAATTTAAATTAAATAACGTAAAAAATGATATAATATATATATATATATATACATAATGATGAAAAACTAATACATGAATCTTTTTTTCCGTATTTAGAAAAACTTCAATTTAGAAACTGGTAAAGTACTAGGTGATCAAGAGTCTTATCAATTAACTACTTTTGAAATTAAAATAGAAGATGATCAAGTTTATCTCAATATACCATCCATTGAAGAATTAAATAAAAAATTAGGTGCTTCCAAAACAGTGATCCGAAAGAAACATACATCCCCCGTCATTGTACCTATGGAATCTGCAAGTTCTTGTTCAAGTGGCGGATGTTCTGATAAAAAATTAGATTGGTAAAAAAAATATATATACACTTTTATATATATATATATATATATAATTCTATTCTATTTTATTTTATTTTATTTCTGTGCATAATAATACTTATATATATATACTCCCCCTTCCCCTTTATTTAATATTATTATTATTATTCTTTTTATTATTTTTCTAATAAATATTTAAATATATATATATATATATATATATATATACATATATACATATATGTATGTATGTATGTATAAAATGATCATGTTGTTTAAATCATTTGGGAACCCATAAATTTCCGTTTATCATTATCATATAGAATGGGTATATTAATTGAGGCAGGGATACCAATAAAAGTAAAGAAAAAGAAAAAAAAAAAAAAGAGAGAGAGAGAGAGAAATAGGAAAAGAAAAAGGGGTTAATCATACAAATTTGGGTATCTTATCTTTTAAATAACACGTGAGCCTCGACCTGTACATATTCATAATATGTATATAGGTGTGCTTATATCATTTTATTATAATTCATTAAATAATTATTATGACAAATAATGATTCAATACATCTTACAATTGATTTTATTTTTTTAAATAATAATAATAATAATAATTTATCAAGATATGGAATATTTTTTTATTTTGACAAGTGAGGATATTGAATTTCGTTCCCCCGATAATTTTTTCCCCGTGTACATACTAAAGACTTTCTTTACGTATAAAATAAGGGAAGGGTACCCATTAAACAAAAAATGATATCATATATACACAATACCATGTGTTTTCGCCTTGATTTTTATTTTTTTCGGGGGAGAGGGAGGATATCTATTATATATCATATATATATATAAATTCATGCAATGGGTTTTTTTAATAGGTTATTTTTTTAATAAAAATTCGGTATTTATTTCAATGATCTTTTATAATTGACAATAAATGTTTATTGTTTTCAATTTGATCATTAGCATATGTCAAGATAGTATAATAATAATAATAATAATAATAAA
Organism: Cunninghamella echinulata; assembly: GCA_025201675.1. Taxonomy (NCBI): domain Eukaryota; kingdom Fungi; phylum Mucoromycota; class Mucoromycetes; order Mucorales; family Cunninghamellaceae; genus Cunninghamella; species Cunninghamella echinulata. The sequence continues at coordinate 2,112 of MU612597.1, forward strand.
AATATTTTCATTTCTATTTATTTCAAATTCTGTCAAAATTTTAGCTTTCATTTTTATATTTCCATTTTATTTTATTTTTTTTATTCTTTTTATTCAAATCATAACTTGAATTTCAAATCACTTCTCGTCTAGTTATAAATTAAAAAAAACACCATTGACTTAAAATGAAAGAGGAAAAAAAAGGGGGGAGAGAGAGAGAGAAATCATTTTTTACCCAGAAAATAACAATGACCATACTTTATAGTTGATATTATAACTCTTTTTCACTATATCATCATCCATTTACTTTTTGTATCCCTTATAAATACACGCTAAAGTAATTCCTAATAAAATACGCTTTACCCCTATAATTTCCTTTTTTGAATTTATCGCTAAAAAATAAGAGGGGGAGAAAGATAAAATGAGGAGTATTATAACTTATCTCTTCTCTCTCTCTCTTTCTCTCTCCCCCCAACTTTTACAACCCAAAAGCATTCCAAAAGATATTTACTAATTTTGGTTATCATCAGTCAAATTTCAATTTCCGATACCTTCGCTACAAAAAACTTAAAAGAGAAAGAAAACTATTCTCTTTCTTTTTCTTTTCTCTCTCTTTCACTTTTTTTTTCAATATTTATAAAAAAAAAAAGAACAACAAGGAAAAATAAAAAGAATATATTATTGAAGCTCAATTTTATATCTATATAGTCTTTTCAATTTATTTTTATTTTTTGAATTGCTATTCATTCTATTTTATATTTTTTATATATCCTACGTATTCTTTTTTTTTTAAATTTATGCTTCTTGTACCATATCAACTTTATATGTCTTATTAAGCTTTTTTATTTATTTATTATATATATATATATACATATCATCTTTATTATTTATTTATTTTTATTTTTTTTTTTTATTCACGTAATAAAAAAAAAAGCAATTCATTTTTGTATCATTGTGTTATTATATATATAACTATTTTATATTTATATATATTATATTATATTATATTTTTTATAATAAAGTTTATACAATTCTTTTTTTTTTATATATATATATAAATAAAAAGCAATGTATCACAACCAAATTGACAAGAAAACAACATCTTCTTCTTCTTCCACTTTAGCAACAGGCTCAACACCACCAACAGCAGCAAAAGAAGATACAATGTTTGATTATGTATCCAATTTAATTGATCATGTTGATATAACTTCATCCTTTAAATTATCAGAAGCACAATCATCATTATCCTCAACAACAACAAATGATATAGCTAGCGGTACTGTTACACGAAAAAGAAAAAGAAAGAAATCAACGACAATGATTATTAAACCCGCAAGATGGATAGCTCCTTCTATTGTCCCCAGTAATCATAATCATAATTCGAATCATCATGAGAATCCTACCATTTCACCTTTAAATAGCAATAGCAATGTTGATTTTAAACCCACTTTTTATAATCCAAATGAAATTAAACACCGTCGCCGTATCTCTACTGAACAATGTGATATTTTAGAGTCGGAATATGAAAAAAACACTAAACCTAATGCATCAAAAAGGTACCAATTAGCTCATCAATTAGGTATGACACCCAGAACTGTACAAATATGGTTCCAAAATAAACGTGCCAAAACAAAACAATATGAACAGCAACAAAAGAAAAAAACACCTTTGTCTCCCAATATAAATCCTACTGTGGACAACAATGGATCTATAATAACTTCTTTTGACGATGGTCGCGTTGAACCTATCTATTTAATGGATTATGATACCACTTCTACTAATTCTACGTCCACTACAAATCCAAATTCAACTTGCACTTCCAAATCCTCTTCTCCTTTATTATTACCGCAGGATAACCCTTCCTCTTTATCCACGCTTCATCATGAGGTAACATCATCACCTTCGTCCTCTATATCTCGGTCTTGTAGTGACCATTCAATAATAGGCTTATGCCCATCTTATTCTACTTCTTCTATTTCCTCTTCTTTTGATCCTAATCCTTCCTTGCCTCTATCCGTTTGCTCTTCTCCTAAATTATTTAACCCACATGATAATGATGATGATAATGATGATTTCAATTATTTTTCTTCTTCTTCCATGGCATCACATGATGAAAATACAATGCATTATTTGAATTGGATCCAAAAAACAACAACTTCCTCAACAACCAATCTTTATCCAATGGATATGATGTATTCTGATGATCAGGTAAAAATCATAAAAAAAACATATTTCTTTAATATAATTATTATAATTGGCTTTAGTTTAAATTCATATTCTAATCTATATACAATTATATTATATTTCTATATAGATTCTACATGATGATATATTTTATATGATGAATAATAATAATAATAATTGGTTGGGGTTATCATCCTTTTGAACTTCTTGCATAATTTCCTTTTTAAACACCCGAAGGCCCTGCTGTTTCTCTCCTTATCTTATGCCCTTTTTTTTATTTAATAATATGACAATCATCACCCTTTTATGCTTTTTTTTTTTTTTATTATTATCTATCTATTTATGAATTCTACTTTCTATCTTCTTCATTCCTTTTTTCTTTTTTTAATAGCCATATATGTTAACAATAGCGCAAACTTCTTTTTTTATGTATATATTTTATGATATCCTTTTTATACTTTTGATGATTCCTTTACTTATATTTATATAAATATCCTATGTAAATACAATTCTTCCCCCCCCTTTTTTTTTATGTTGTGTAATCAGTTATAATATTTAATATGATAACTTAATCCTTTATATATATATATATATATATTTTATATTTAATTTAATAAATCTATAATTCTTTCCAATATATTTAACATTTACAATCTATTATATATAGAAAGTATAAATATTAAAAAAGGAAAAGAAGGCGAAGAATAAAGGCACCCAGAAGAATTTTTAATTTTTTAATTATTTTTTTTAAAAAAAAGGGGAGCGGAAATTCAATTTTACACTAAAATTTTATAATTCGCCAAAACATTTTCTTTTATTTTTCTTCTTTTATATAAATATATAAATATAAATATATATATATATATATATATACGTAGCCATTAGTTTCTTTTAATGGGATTATTTCGTTCACAAAATAGAAATGATTCATATACTGATGAAATAGAACCTTTACATGGTGGAAATCATGATGTGATTGAGCTTGAACCAACTACTTCTAGTCAACGACGATCTTCCTATTCTTCAGATGCATCATCACGTTATGAAGAAGATAATAACAATATACAACAACAATCATCCAAAAGACGTCAAAAACAAAAAAGAAGACAAAAGCATTATCCAATACGTCAACGTCAATCATCACCACAACCTTCACAGCAACAGCCATTCCAACATGGATATCAACGTTTAGGAGGGCATATTGTAGAAGCATGGCAGTCCATGACAGGTTTAAGACATAATGGATTCAATCCTCCATCAGGAGGACGTGGTGGAGGAAGAGAAGGAGGGCATCATGAGCATTTGACAGAAGATGAAGATGTAGATATTCAGCAACATAGCGAAAAAGAGTTTAAAAATTCATTAAAACGATCCTTATATTTATTATTGGAAGAACCTTCAAGTAGTCGTGCTGCTTTTTGGACAAATGTTATCGTATCATTTTTAATCGTTTCTAGTGCTATTATGACTACTATTGAAACTATTCCTGCTTTTAGATCGGCCGAAAGTAATCGAGTGTGGTAAAAATAAATATAAATAAATAAATAAATAAAATAAGAAAACGGAAAGAACCATGGATTAAAAATCGTGTTTATATATATATCTTTTTATTGAATGATGGATTGATTATTTAGGTTTCATTTGGAATCAACAATGGTTGCTCTTTTTACTTTGGAATACATTTTACGATTATTCGCTCATTCAGACTCTTTGATTATGTTGAAAAATTTCGTTTTAGGTATATATTAATACATTTTTATACTTTTTAAATTAACTATCATAATCATTATCATTACAGGAATGGATAGCAAAAAAATTAATTTTATAAAAAAATGCTTTTCTTAAAATTTATATTATAGCTCCGATATCCATCATTGACTTTATATCCATTGTCCCATTTTACATTGAAGTGCTTGCACAAAGAGACACTGTAAGTTTTTTTTTTTTTTAATATATGTATATGTATATAGATTCAGTCATTCATTTCAATTTCTATATATATATATATATATATATATGATTAGACATATGAATTTCGATTTACTATATTGCGCCTTTTTAGACTTTTACGTTTATTCAAAACTTATAAATATTCCAATGCAATTATTATGACAATTGAAGTAATGGTGGTTGCTCTCAAAAGATCAGGTGATGCCCTATCTGCATTATTTTTCTTTTTAGTCACTTGTGTAGTTTTATTTTCTACTTTACTATATTTTGCCGAACGTGGGACTTGGGACGATCCCTTACAAACTTTTGTTGATCCTGACGGTAATCCAAGGTAAATAATAATAATAATAATAACATTATAACAACAGATATAAAAAAATTAAAAAGTTTACAACTTTTGTATATTAAGTTAAGAAAAAGTATCATTTTATTTATTTGTTTTTATTTATATTTTTTGAAATAATTAGTGCATTTGACAGTATCCCCGCTGCTTTTTGGTTTGTTTTAGTAACTATCACCACAACTGGTTATGGTAATAAATAAATAAATACGGAGGGGGGGAGTGGAGGATAATAATAATTACAATAATAATAATAAAAAAGCAATATCTCACATGATATATATATATATTATTTTTTTATCTTTGTATATGATTATGAATAGGTGATATGGTCCCTACTACTTTTATAGGTAAATTAGTGACATTTCCTGCTATGATGTTTGGTGTTCTGGTAAGTCTATATTAAAGAGAGGAAAAAAAAAAAAAGAGCATATTTACATTTCATATAAAATAATGTATATATATATGTTATTTGATATCAGTATGCATTTCTATTTATCTAAATGTATTAATATGTGATCTATCATAATCATTGACCTTCATACTCTTTTTCTCTTCCCCCCATCCCTTCTCCTTATTTTTTTTCCCTTTTTTTCTAGTTAATTGCTTTGCCATCTATCATTGTTGGTCGGAACTTTACAATTGTATGGGAATCAATGAGACGTAGACAATATTTGGAAAGATTACAAGAAAATCAGCCTGTAGATGGTTCGGATAATGTAGATCCTAACCTTATTCCTCCCACAACCAGTAAAATAAATTTAAAAAATAGAATTTATATACATATATGAATAATAGTGATAAATAGTAACTTGTATATTCTTTTTTTAAAAAATAATAATTCATATATAGTACGTCGACCTTCAACAGCATTTGACGATCTTTTAGGAACAAGATTGCTTGGTAATTTAAGGCCTATAGCAAGTCATATGGATCCAGGAATGACCAATGAACAACAACACCAACAACATCAACAACATCAATATATGATCGACGATAGTGAAGAGGCACTATTTAATCAATTACATACATTAATCACCATTACAAGACAAAACCAAGAAGACATACAACGTATTTTAGCAATTTTGGAAGATAAACGACCCAATCATACTACCGATACAAAAACAGCAATTCCTTTGAATGTACCAGTAGCTTCATCCTCATCTTCTATAAATGAACAACAACAATCTTTAGCAAAAGATTCCGATCATCACTTGCCTTCCACTTCAACTTCAAATACAAAAGGAAAATCATTGGATATTATTTCGGAAGAAGATTAGCTGATATTTATTATATAGTATTTATTTATTTATATTGTCTCATTGTACACATCAATATATATATATTTATAGACGATCACTTTGATGATCATTATATTTGATATTATTTTATTATTATTATTATTGTTATTATTAATTTATCCTACTTGTATAGACTTATTTTTTATTCATATTATATATATATATATATAAAAACATATTATTTTCATCTATTCATCAACTATTTAGTACATATATATATCTAATTATTAATTTATATATATTTATATATAAAATAAAGTTAGTATATATTGATGTATATATATCAACCTTAATTTATAGAGTTTTACTATATACACACTATGAAATTTTTTAAACTATAAACCAAATCAGTAAACCTATTAATTTTTTATCACTCAACCAACACCTTAAATAAAATAAAGCTTATGGGAAGATAAGAAAAAAAAATAGTCTGTATATTTAATTGTTTCTTGGAATTAACAAAATGTCTATTCAGTAATGCTTATAATGAAAAGTTACCGAGAATAATAAAATAATAGTCATAAAATCAAAAATCTATTTATTAATTAAATTTAATGTATATTGATTAGTTCTCTATAATATAAAGTAACTATCACATTGAAAAACAAAAAATAAAATAATATTTAGTATAATACCAGTGTAAAAAAATCTGATGTGGAAAAAAAAAAGGTAGAAGGAAACTTAAAAAAATTTAAACAACGCTGTCCAATTTTTTAAAAATAAAGGGCAGGTCAAAAAAATACTTTTCGTTTTATTTTTTATTTTTTAAGTTAATAGATATAATATCACCATGTCGAAATATGCTACCTTACCAGATATTGTAAAATTAAAATATATAAATAAATAAATAAATAAACCCGGTATATTATGTATTCTATATATATATGAGTATCATGGTTGTATACATGTAATATATTACTCTATTTATTCTTTTTTTTTTTTCTCTCTTTTTAGGATGACCAACCAGATGTATATGAAACAGCAGACGTAACTGAAGACACCCAATTTCAAAATGATATTGATGATGATATAGTAATTTAATTATAAATAAAATGAAAAAAATAGTTCTATAAATATATAGTAAAAAGATAATAACAGTAGCAAGAGTAACAATAATATTTTACTTGTATTTTATTACTTTATTTGTCAATATTATACTATTATTTAGGATAGTGATGATGATAATGAAAATGTTGTTCAAGCGCGTATTTCTCACAAAGAAGCAAGTAATCGTTTCAAAAATTCAATAGTTGATTCAACCGATATTGGTAAAGTTGAAATAATAATAATAATAAAATTATAACGAACAAACTCTACTTTTTTTAGATATATATAGACATCAAAATGGTTATTTAATATAAAAATAATCATGTTTTTAGATTTTTCGGATCGTTTAACAAGAAGAAAAAAGGCCATGTATCGAACCTATGTACGTCGTCCTCCTACTTTAGAAACAGATGAATATGAAATATTACCTAAGGATATGGTATTACAAGAAACTCGGTTACAAAAGTTACGTCGTTTAATGTTTGAAGTTCAAGAATTAAATGAAGAAATAGAGAAAGATGAAAAGGTAAATAAGAACGATATTGCCATACATAAATATATAGAATAAAATGAATATATCAAACCATTGTTCTTAACACCATTATATTTATTTTACCTTATTTGTTTTTTAAAAAATATGTAATAATGTATGGATCATCATATAAAATAGGAAAATAAAGAAACCAATGAAAAACAAGAAGTATCTCAAACAGAACTTTTATCTCAAATTACATATCTTCAAAATGAATTGTCTCGTCTTCAAAATAAAGGTGATAATGATGAAGAACAGGATTCGTCTCTTGGTACAGCTTATGGAAAAAAGGTAGATGAAGCAAAGTCTTTGATTAAACAATTGGAATCTTATAAAGCTTTATCAATAAGTGAAGCCTCAGATGATAAGCCCGACCAAGAAAAAAAGAATGAGAATGGTGATGTAAGTGATATCTATATTATATATATATATGTTTTTTAAAAACATATAAGATTATTTAATTTTATTTTTTCATTTTGTGATTTTATTCTATTTAGATGATCACTTACGAACTCTATTATACCCCAGAAACAGTTAAAGCACAACAGCAAAGTAGGGTAACTAACGTAGATGAACGCATAGCAAAATTAGAAAAGTTAGTCGGTACTTCTTATGGCCAAGGATTAGATTCTATAGTAAGTGCTAATATATATATATATATATATATATACTTTTTTCATATGACATTTAAAACTTGAGATTTATTGATTTTTATTTATTTGTTTATTCTTCTATATATATATTCATCTCTTTATTTTTTTTAAAATAATAATAATAATTAGCCATCAAACCTTACACCAACTTCACTTATAAATACTTTATCAAAATTGGAACAACAAATAAGTTTACTCGCCCAACCTCGCCATTTAGATGTGATTTCTAGAAAGATCAAAGTATTAAATAGTGAATTAGAAAGATTACATGAATTAAAATCAGGTGGAAGAAAAGATCATGGGTTTGGATTATCGTCATTATCATCTACAGCCGGCAACACATCACTTCATTCATCATCTTCTAATGCAGCAACAGCCATCATAGGAGGTAGTAGTGGAAATAATACAAATGGAGGAAATACTAATAAAGATGATCAAGGAGTCTTATCAAATGATACCGAAGAAAAGGTGAATCAATTATTTGCAACTATGGAAAAAGTAGACCCTTTATTAAATTTAACACCAACATTATTAACTCGATTAAAAGCATTGCAAGGTTTACATACAGAGGCTGCTACTTTTGGAAAATCTGTTAAATTAATATCTGAAGAACAAACTCGAATGACCGAAGAAATCAAGAGTTTAGATACTACTTGTGATTTGGTAATAAAAAATAAAAACAATGAAAAGGAAAAGGGAAAAGGAAATATAATAATAAAAGTAGTGAAATATGTTTACATATTTAACCTTTTTTATAACTTTTATTTATTTTATTATTATTATTATTATTATTATTGTATTACTATTTTAGTTGACTAAAAGTTTAAAGGAAAATGAAGAATCTATTAACAAAAACATTAGTATTATTGATACTCGTATGACCGAATTAGTTAAACGTATTGAGGCTTTGAATACCACTGACGCATCTTGAGGGGAAAACAAACTATTTACTTACAGATAATTTACATTGCCGTTGTTATTATTATTATTATTTTAATATTTAGATGATTTCATTTAATTATATCCTTTTTATTTATTTTATCTTATTTTATCATATATATATAAATATTTTTTAATAATAAAGTTGAAAATAAAGAAATAAATAAATATAAATCAAAGAACATTTGAAAATACCAATGGCTTTCAATGTAGCCCAGGCTGTGTAACATAAAATAATTAGTGGCCTAATTTGGTTACCTTTTATATTTTTAGCTCTTCCATCTTTTTTTTTTTTTTTTTTCTTTTTCTCTCTTTTCCCCCTTTTTTTTTTTTTCACTTTCTTTCTTATTAGATATATATATATCCCTTCCATTCTTTTATATCTATCCTATTTATTATTAATATTATATATTGGTGTTATTATTATTATTATTATAAAAAAATTTAATAAAACAAAAGAAAACGATAAATATATACCATGACAACTAATGAGGTTATGCCTTCAATACAAAATAACATTGTGAATAACCAGCCAAAAAATATAGCTTCTTTATTCAATGAACTTCAAGTTAGTGTAGATCAAACAAAAACACGTTTATTGGATAAGGATGAAGCAACTTGGTCTCATTTATCATCTTCATCCACTTCTTCTTCTTCTCCGTCTTCTACACCACCAAAACAATCTATGGACCGTAACTCAATTTCTTCAACAAATAGTAGTACTTCCATGAGCCCCATTACACCTCACCCTACCATATCTACGAACTCAACAAAAACAACAACGACAACGGCAAGATCATCGCTTATTACCTGTGCTTGTCATCACTGGTTGGTTTCTATGGATTCAGAACACTGTGCTATCTGCGATGAACCTATTGACTACTTGTCCCAGTGGCAAACAGAAAGAATCGATCGATCCAAAGAACTAAGAAATTATAAAAGACAATTAATGGATTGTACTACTTTACAAGATCAACAACAAAATGATATGATGACCTTACAACGTAAAATAGTAGATCATCGAGAAATGCTAATGATTCGTGATGAAGAAATGATTTCTTTACAACAAGATATGGAAAAATTACAAACAAAATATAATGAAGAAAGTGCTCAAATTGAAGCTATTGAGGTAGAAAAACAAGCTGCAAGAAAGGAAATTGAAGATTTAGGCCAGCATTTATTTAAAGAGGCTCGTGATATGGTGGAAACTGAAAAAAATGAAATCTTGGAACTACAACAATCGTATGAAAATTTAAAACAAGAATTACAAAAGACTCAGTCAGAACTTGATACATCTAGTAAAGAATTAAAATTATTGAAAAAGGAAATGACAAATTATAATGATATGCAACTTCAAGAGAATAATAACCACAATCATAATAATAATATGGCTATTTTATTACGACATCAGCAACAACAATATTACAACAACATCAACAATATTACTGATGATCATGAAAATAATAATAACAATAACAATAATCAAACAAATAATCCAGATGATATAAATAATAAGAATATTAAGAATTTAATGTTAAATACCTCCTCAAATGTAAATAATCTTTCAGATGATTTGATCAAGATACCAACTACTCCTTCTCAAGCGTTTCATTTACGTGCACATATAGATTTATTATCCTTACAAGAAAACCATCCATTAAAAGAAACAATTCAATTAGAAACATTTGAAGATGATCAGCAGTTGACTGAATTCCAAGAATTTTTAGATAGTGCAACATCTACTACTTTTTCATTAAAAAAATTGCATGGACTTCCCTTTATGGCTTTATGTTTACAAGATGATATTGAGCCTTGTCTTCGATTTGGATCCCAACCAAAAGTGGCTAGTAAAAAAATTTTAGAAGCCATCCAAATTAAAACTTGCTTCGTTGAAAAGTGTCCACCAGGCTATGTACGTGAATATGCGGATTATTTAAGAAGGGAACGATATGCTAAAAAAAGCAAACCAAGTTTATGGGATAAATTCGCTTCTGCTCGTTCATCTTCTAACTCTTCCTCTTCTTCATCATCGTCATCATCGTCATCACCTACTGCTTCAACTTCTACTTCTACATCATCCACATCATCCACATCTATTTCATCCATATCAACAGATATTATGAATGGAGATGGATATATATTGTGTGCTGCATGCGGTCGTAAAGTTAAAGATAACGAAGAAGATGCTACCGTCATGGAAAAGGAATTATGCTATCGATTTAGAACTTCTTACTTTGATGAATGGTCTTGTATTGATCGGTATTGTGCTAATCGTTTAAATTCAGTCATTGCTTTTTATACCTTTTTACGTCAACTTCGGTTAGGTAACTTTAAAGAAAGATCTTTGATGGATGTTTATCAGGAATGTTCAAGGCTAAGGCTTCAAATGTGTTTAAGCAGGTAAAAAAATAAATAAATATAAAAAATAAACAAATTAAGTGATAATAACAATAACATATGGTAATAATGATACTTATTTTTACACTTTTCTTTTATTTTTATTAGAATGGGGTCTCTTCCAAACAATTTAACTGTAATCCAATAAAAATTTATCACTGTATGAAAGTTTATGAAGTCACCCTACATTTCCGTTTTTAAATATATATTTTACCAATTATTTTATTTATTTATTTATTTCAAAAAATAAAAAAATAAAAATATCTATATACATAATAATAATAATAATAATAATAATAATAATAATAATAATAAAAATAATAATAATATGTGACCAAATCATTCCTTTTTCTTGACAACTATGTGATTATATATATATTTATATGATTATTATATTTTTATTTTATTTTACCTTTGTTTTTAGTAATATTACAAGGTGATCATGATCTTGATTTAAATATCATTATATTTTCCAAACGTATATATACATTTAAATACAGCATTGGTAAACGAATAAATGATATTTATATATTTATATTTATATATATATATATTTGACTTTATCCATTTTCAACTTGCATATTTATTGAAATATAACAATTTATCCATATTTATTCATCTTTTCCCATCCATCTATTAATTTAGATAATATTTTAAAAAAGTTTAGAATGAGAGAATAATAAGGATTTATATTTAAAGTTTCCCAGAGAAATGATTTAACATTGATGCCATGAAGATACACTAAATTGAATACATATATATATATATTTCTACATTTGCATTTTCTTTATCAAGTTACTCAAAAATGATGATAAAACTATATTAAAAGTTTAAAGCAGTTGAACGGTTATTTTTTAAGAATTTCTTTTTGAAGCTAAAGCCTTCTTTCGATTCCTATTGATTATTATTTTTTATAAAAAACTACAATAGTAAATTCAAATTATTTTATACTTACATGAGTTATTTAAATTCTTTTTTTTTGTCTTCTCATAACATGATGAGGACGATCTGACATAAAAAATAAAATCAAAAACAAGAAAAAATTCTATAGAACTGTGATTAAATCTTTCTAAATGAATATAGTTTACACTTTTAGTATTGAACTTTCTAATGGTTGAGATCGATACACGACCGAAAAAGAACGGACATAAAAATAAAAGGGTATTATTTTCCTTTTTAAATTGTGATTATTCTAAAAACCATCGTTAATTCAGAGATAAAATTTATAAAGTTTATTCACAATATTAATTATATAAAGAATGATGACCATGACTAAAAAAAAGCCTCAGAGTTGCATAGATTTTATACGTGTTTTAACTTATCATTTACCTATTAAATGGTTAAAAAATTGAAACGAAATAGCTCAGTAAAAAATCAAGACATTTGTTTAATAAAAAAAATATTATTTACACACATCATGGCTACATCTTTAAATGAGGAGGTACTTGGGACTGAATGATTTTTATGCAAGCTGTATGTCAATATTCATCAATGAACTGGTGAAGAACTGAGAAATTAGTAAAATAAAAAAAAAACCTATATTGACCTTATATATCATGAACACGACCTGATATTGTAACTTGATATTTACCTATTAATTGGTTAGAAAAAATGGAGTAGTGTAACGTAATAAAATGTTGAGATATTAACAAATAAAAAAAATTT
>MU612598.1:0-15095 GCA_025201675.1 Cunninghamella echinulata
TTCACCTCTTCTTTTTCTTTTCCTTATTCAATATATATATATATATACATGTATATTTAAAACAAACAATCATCATTTTATTATTGATAATATTATTCTTATTTAATAAAATAAAATAAAATAAAAAAATAATATCTAGCAACTATAAATTATATACAATTATTATTTTTTAATGTTTTATTCATTTTGGTTTATTTTTCAACTTAAAAAAAAGTCAATATACAATAAAGTATAATATGATTGAATTGTATAAAGATGTATTTATATGTATATATACATTGGCATATTTAGGGTAAATATAGGATAGTATAAAATAAATTATTCATAATAATTTTCAAAAGTTAATATATAATATTTTATTATTATTGTTATTATAGGATATGTAGTTATAAGGTATAGTAATGACAACACACAACATATTTGTATTATATTATTTTTAAAACTAAAAGTCATATAAATATAATGGAAAACACTACCTTTTACTTAAATGGATTTATATGCTTTTTCTTTCCCCTTAATTTTATTTGTCATATATAAATTTATTTCTCCTCCTCTCTCCCCCTTTATTTTATTATTCCTTTTTCCTTTTTTTATTATTTTTCACACTCTTTCTTCTTTTTCTCTTTTTCTCTTTCTCTCTTTCTCTCTCTCCCACACACACACACACTCTTTTTACATATTTTATATACTGAATACTTTGTATACATATATATAGTTGTATATATATAGTTATTATTATACCCATTTCCTTTCCTTGATATATCCACTTTCCTTTTAAATATATACTCTTTCCTACTTTTTTTATTTTTATTATTAATCTATAATAGCAAAGAAATCATGGATTGTTATTTGGGTGTAGATGATTTATCACCTCCTGCAACACCACCAAGTAGTAGTACAAGTAGTAGTAGTACAACAAGTAATCGGCAGTTATATAAAGATCATCATCAACAGCAACCTCTTATACAAGATGATAAAAATAAAACAAACAGCGACTACTTGGCTTTAATGATACCCACTTTATTAAACAGTTCACGATTGGATTTTATTACTATGATTAAAAAAACATTTCGACAATTGGATACAACTCAAAAACAACTCTTTTTAACAGAAATCATTGGTGTGTGTGATAATACTTTATTAACATTTATTAATACCTTGGTGGCTCCTAAATTAAAAGTCGATTTTTTAAAATATTTACCAACCGAAATCTCTTTGCATATTATATCCTTTATTAAAGATCCTTATACATTAGCCCAAGCTTCTCGTGTATCAACTATATGGCATTCTATATTATTGGACGATTCTATTTGGAAGACAATGTGTATACAGCATAATTATCAATCATTTAACAATGATTCTATTATACCTTCATCATCATTATCAACGAATCTCCTTCCTTCTCATCCTAAATATATACCATCGTCATCTACTTTTAAAAATTTATTTCAAAGAAAATATCAGATTGACATGGCTTGGATCAATGGTGGAGCAAAAGTCACTTCTTGTACTAATGATATTGGTAGTAATTTAGTTACAAGTTTACAAATGGATGATGAGTTTATTGTTATTGGTTGTGATGATAATCGTATTGTTGTTTTTGATGCATCTTCTGGTAACTATTTACGTACTTTACATGGTCACAGTGGTGGCGTATGGGCTTTACAATTTATTAAACATCAATCTCAAACTATTTTAGTCTCTGGTGGTTGTGATCGGTAAAGGACAAAATAAAAAATGAGTATAATATATATACAAAATAAAAATAAAAATTGATACACTTTTTTCTTTCTTTCTCCTTATCATTATACTATTTATTTAAACTCTCTCTTTCTCATTACCCCAATTTACATTATTCTTTTTACTCCCTATTATTATTTTTTAAAGCATATTTTAATTTTTTTTTTCTCCTTTTCTAATTTTATATTTATATATTTCTCTCTCTCTCTCTTTTTTTTTTTATGTTTTTAGTGATGCAAGAGTGTGGAATCTTAAAACAGGACAATTATACCATACTTTACAAGGACATTCATCCACCATTCGATGTCTTCAATTACCAGATCATAAAACGGCAGTGACAGGATCGAGGGATGCATCATTAAGAATATGGGATATTGAAAAAGGAATATTAAAACATTTATGCCTTGGCCATCATTCAAGCGTACGATGTTTAGATATACAAGGAAATCAAGTGGTTTCGGGATCATATGATAGTACAGCAAGATTATGGAATATTAATACAGGGGAGTGTATGTTTGTATGTCGAGGGCATTTATCACAAATCTACGCAGTGGCCATTGATGACAAATATATTGTAACGGGTTCCTTGGATTCCACCATTAAAGTGTGGTCCATTGCACAACAGGGAACATGTATAGCTACCTTACACGGTCATACTACTTTAGTAGGCCATTTACAGTTATTACCAAATTTATTAGTTAGTGGAGGATCTGATGGATGTTTAAGATTTTGGGATTTAACGACGTATGAATGTAAAAATCGAATCTCTGCTCATGATAATTCCGTTACTTGTCTTCGTGTGGATGGGAAACATGTTTTAAGTGGCGGCAGTGATGGTAGTGTAAAATTATGGGATTTGGATTCAGGACAACTGATTCGGACTTTTACTCAGGTAGGAAGGACTGTTTGGAAATTGGAGTGTCATGCAACAAAGGCCGTAGTGGTACTACAACGTCGTTTACATCGTGATCGAGAGGCAGCTTTTCAAACGGCTATTGAATTACATGATTTTGATTATCAACATTAATACTACTATTCTAAAAAAAATTTACCCTTCTCTCTCTATTTTATTACTATTATTATTATTATTGTTGTTTTTATTATTACACTCTCATACTCACACTCATATTCACACTCATATTCACACCCACACTCATATTCACACACTTTTATATATACATCCAAAGTAAATATTTATTTTTTTATTTTTAATATGATATTTTTATGATAAAACATTCTTTTTTTTGTTAAATAAATAATATAAAATAATAAATACATAAATATATTTTTTTTAATACGTAATTTAAAATAATAAGCTTTCTTTTTTACCCCATACATAAAATAGTTACCCAAAAAAAAAGTTGCACTTGTGTATTTTGACACATGTATATAAACTGATAAAAGTATGTAAGACCATGTTTGTATGTATGTACATTGTATAAAACGATAATCATTGCAGAATGAATGACGCACGTATTTATTTATTCAAGGCTTTATTTAATTTTTTAGTAAATATATAAGTTATTTTATAAAAACACTAAAAATAATATAAATAAAAAACCTTACGAATTATTACTCTATATTACTAAAAAATTAAATAAAGATCGCTACAAAGATGGAAATTTTGATTACGTTTGGTTGCACAAAGAATCAAACTGAAAGGGGTGCCGAAAAGAGAACTAACTGAAATTTAAAAAATTTCAAAATTCGATTTAATTTTTTTTCTTTTCTTTCTTTCTTTTACTTTTTTGTTGTTAAAAAAACTCGATATTTTCTTTTAATTAATTTATATAATGGCTATTATTGTTCCTTCTGAATATGGTTATGTAAGTTTATTTTTTTTATTTTAGTTTACCATTATGAATAAAATACACGCATATACATACATACATATTTCAGTAAACTAAATGCCAGTACCTTCTTTTTCCTTGCATTAGGTACTCGCTACTTCTGCCGTAAGTGCTTTACAAATATTTGGTATGGGTATTGCTGTCGGTGCAGCCAGAAAGAAGGCTCAAGTTCCTTACCCTTATGGTAAAATAATAATAAAAAATTAGATGTGAAAAAAATAAATAAATTAAAAATGAAACGCGTTTTGTTCTTTAATTATTTAAAAAATATCATATTTATTTCTATTTAGTTTATGCTGAAAAAAGTGAAGCTGAAAAGGATATTAGAAAACATATTTTTAATTGTACCCAAAGAGTTCATCAAAATACTTTAGGTAAAATAATAACAATAAAAAAGTGAATTCATTAGTATTTATGATTATTATTATTATTATAAATGGATGACGGTAAATAGAAATGTTCCCCATTTTCAATACTCTTTTATTGATTGGTGGTATCAAACACCCTGAATTATCTGCTGGTGCTGGTGTTGTAAGTATAATATATATATATACACTTTATATTATTATTATTTTTAAACGAAATCTAATACGTATTTTTTTTACATTAATTAGGTTTATCTTCTTGGTAGATTCATCTATTCTAAAGGTTATACAACCGGTAAACCTGAAAAACGTGCATACGGTGCTATTGGATACTTTGGTCTTATCACTTTATTATATACTTCCGGTTCAACTATTTATCATTTACTCAAATAAACAAGTCAATAAAGGACACTATATTTTAAAATTAAATTAAATTAAATAACCGCCCGCATTAAATATTTTATCAATGATTATTGAAAACTGATTTATTAAAATATTTAATAATATAAATAAAGAAAAAAATATGTATATATATATGTATATATATGTATTTAGAGGGATGAGATTATATGATTATACATATATAAATGTGATTTATAAATATAAGAAAAAAATTAATGAAAATAAATAATAAAAAGAAAAGAATAAAAAAGAAATATACACATAAAAAAAAAATAAAAAGAAAAAAGAATAAGTATAAAACTTTACATTTTAATTGTAGACATGTTGATAACCAAAGTAAACATTGAGAAACATGCCGGCAAGTATTCCCAATTGGTGGCGACGAGTAAATACTGATTCTCTTACCCAAAAGATACATAAAACGCCTAAAAAGAATCCCAAGATGACGCCCCACAACATTTCTTTATAAGTTCCTTGGAGAGCTATATTTTATCCAAAAATATAAAAATAAAAATATGTAATAAAATATAAAATAAAATAAAATAAAATAAATAAATAAATAAACATCAGTATTTTTATTATGACCAACATGTGTATCTTTTATATATAATAATAAAACTTACTTCCTTCAGGTATTGTTTCCCCAGTTTGTTCCATCCAATCTTCTTCTAACTGTTGCAATTGTTCTGTGGGTTCTATATATATATATATATATATATATGTATATATACATATGTATCATAATATCATAAAATTATTTGTATGAATAGGGCGGTTCATCTGTCTATTTATATTTACTATAATGTTTTATTTCATTTTTTATTATTTTTATTTACCTTGGCCGTCATAAGGTGTTCCATGCATTCTGTGAAATTGAGTTCTAATACTACGTATTTCTTCTTGATTAAAGCCTGAAGATAATAAACGATCAAAACCTTTTATCATTTTTGATTTCCTTAAAGTCTATTAAAATAAATTAAAATAAAATAGAATGGAATAAAATAAAATAAATTAAAAATACTGTTTAGTATCAAAATTTCAATATATATATTTATCTATGTTCATATATCTTTTCATTTTTCCATAATACCTTTGTGGGACTTTTTATAACATTATCAGATATAACACAATGAATAAAACTGCCAGAAGTTCGAATACCATAATCCCACAATACTTTCATATCATTGTCTAAAATAGTACCGTTATATATAAGCCGAATTTTTTTATTTATGGTGTTTGGTGATATTTGATTAATCTAGTACAAAAAGAGAATATAAATATACATATTATTATTATTAATGACAAATTAATAATATATAAAACTACATCTTATTATTTTATAAATCAATATTACCATAGATTTAATATTATTTGGGGTATCTAAAAAAGGTTTTACTTGTAAAGTAAGATCAGATCCTTCCGACCAACGAATGTTTATTAAAAATGTATCTTTTGACATGTATAAATATATAAATATGTATAAAAAATAGAATAGAGAGAAATAAAAAAGAAAGAAGAACACAAGAAAAAAAACTTAAAAACTTGGCACAATTTAAAAATTACACACTTTACCGGAATTTAAAAATTCAGAGTTCTCTTTTTTTCTTTCCTTTTATTTTCCACTCCCTTCTTTCTTTTTTTCTTTCTCCTAACTACTTTTTTCTTACCATATAAATTATATATCAAATTATTTTATTAAATAATGTTGGTACCTTTACAAGAATTTATTGGTAAGATGAAATAAATATTATTATTATTATAATGCAGTTAAAGTTATTTTATAGTTTATTAATGAAATATATTTTCTATTCTATTCTATTCTATTCTATTCTTTTTTTTTTATTAGATGGAGCGTGTAGTCCTGCACGTTATGAGCCTGACTTGGCGCTTAATCTCGAGATTTGTGAAATGATAAATAAAAAACAAGGGAATGCGTAAGTTTTAATAAATATGATAGATATATTTTTTTTATTTTTTAATTTTCTGTTTTTATTTCATTTGAATGTATATTTTTTCTTTTTACCTTATATATATTAACATATATATATAAATGTGTATAAATATATACTATTTTTTATAATAGACCAAGAGAAGCAGCTACAGCCATTGTTCGTATTGTTAATAGCAAAAGTATTAATCAAGCTATGCTGGCCCTTACAGTAAGTTTCATATGATTTTTATTTTTATTTTTATTTTTGTTATTTTATTCCCTATTGAGAAATAATGTAGTATCTGTTTATTAACCTTAAATTCTTTTATTTTATTTTATTTATTTATTTTTTTAAAAAAAAAAGTTATTAGACAATTGTGTAAAAAATTGTGGATACCCTTTCCATCTTCAAATTGGTACTAAGGAATTTTTAAATGAACTTGTACGACGATTTCCTGAAAGACCTGCCGTAAGTAGTAAAGAATTTTATGTTTAGAGAGTGTAGATGTAATGATAATGATACAAAGTGGTTGATTCTTCTTACTCTCTTACTCTCGATCCTTTTTCTTTTTCTTTTTTTTAATAATAGCCTTTTCCAAGTCCTGTCATTCAACGTATATTATATTTAATCAAAGAATGGAAAGTTGCTCTTACCGATATGTCAAAGCATAAAGATGATTTAATCCATATTAAGGATATGTATCGGTTATTAAGATTTAAAGGTATAAGAAAAGAAAAGAATATATATTGTGGTTGTATATTATTATTTTATTTTTTTCTCATATAACCAGTATTTTTTTTTAGGTTATCGTTTTCCTGAATTACGTGAATCTTCTTTAGCTGCTTTAGCCCCATCAGAAGTAAATACAAAATATAATGATGCTAATAATAAATTAATAAATAAATACAAATCTAGGGTGTAATTGTTTTGGATTTTTTATACTAATGCATCAATATATTATTACTATAATTTATACTTAGTCATTAAAGTCTGCTCAAGAACTAGAAGAAGAGGATCGTATCGCTCAGTCAGCTGTAAGTATATAAAAAGACATACATACATACATACATACATATATTTGTATTTACAGATATTAATAAGTGAATAATATCATTTTATTATATATTTAGAAATTGCAAGAATTAATTAGACGTGGAAGACCTCAAGATTTAGTGGAGGCAAATCATTTAATGAAAGTGATGTCTGGATATGTAAGAAATAGTAACAATGATACAAACAATAATTATAATATAAAATTAGATAAATATTGATATACTTAGTTTTTCTTATTTATTTATTTTATTTGATATTAGGATCAACGAGCTATTCCTGATTATAAACAGAAATTTGAAGAAGAATTACATAAGGTTCAGGATAAAGCTATTTTGTTATATGAAATGTTGGAAAACATCAAACCTGGTGAAAAATTAGAACGCAATGAAACAATCATGGTAATAACCTATGTTTTTTATATAATAGTAGCACGGCATAATATAGTATATATATATTAATAATGCAATATTGATTTTTTTTTATATTTTTATAAACAGGAACTAAGATCCTCCTGTGTGAACTCTCAACCTAAAATACAAAGAATGATTACTGAAGAAGAAGATAATGATAAAATAGGTAAAGAGAATCATTAAAATAAAATAGAAATAGTCTATATGTGTATACGGAAATAAATGTATAATTTAATATCTTAAATGATAATATATCATTTTTGTTTATAATAGAAAATTTGCTTACACTTAATGATATGATCAACAACGTAATTTCCAAATATGCTGATATTCAAAAAGGAATTTATAATACCCAATATGACATTAATGGAAAGCCACCTACTCAAACATCAGCAGATGAACCACCACGTCAAGCTATTAGTTTAATTGATTTGGATGATATAAATGAACCTTCAACAACTTCAACAACAGTATCTGGTTCAGCATTAAATGATCTTAGTGAAATATTTGGTCAAACAAGTATATCATCGTCCACAACAAATGATAATAATAATAATAGTAATAATAATCTTTTAAATGCCAGTGATAAAAGTAGTAGTAGTAATGCAGTAATAAAACAAACAGATTTGTTTGATTTATTAAGTGATACAAATTCAAATACAACATCTTCGCCATCTTCTAATACCGATATATTCTCTGGGAATGCTCTCAATTTCAACAACAACAACAACAACAACAACAACAATAATCATTCACCTTTATTATCTAATTTGACTACCACTACTTCGACCTCCAGTGGATTTGGATCACCTATTCAACATCATCAACAACAATACCAATCATCTCCTAAATTGTCTTCCAATGAGCAATCTTATGAAACTCTTCCATCAAGTAAAAAATATTATAATAATCATAATCATAATAGTATATCATCTATAATATTATTTTTGTTCCTATGGTACTAATTGCTATCTTTTTATTAATAATTAATTTATGAAATAGTTCAATTGGTAAATAAGAATGGATTAAGAATTGATTTAGAAGTTAAAAAAATCAATACCCAATTGAAATTTAAAGCATTATTTTCAAATCAATCTACTGCCCCTATGGAAAATATTACATTATCACTTGCTGCACCAAGAGTAAGTTTAATTTATATTTTTTAAATAATTAAATAAAATTGAAGTGAAAAAGAGAAAGAGATTAAAATAGTTAATACTTGCTAATACTTACTATTATTTATTTATTTTAGACAATGCAACTTAATATGGAAACCCAATCTTCACAGATTGTTCCGCCATCCTCTCAGAATTCCGTTACTCAAATTATTACCCTCAATAATCCTAATAATGAAGTTTTACGATTACGATATAAAGTCACTTATAAACAATTTGGCGTAGATATGGAACAAACTGGAGATTATCATGCATAAATATATATTATCCTATCCTATCCTTTTCCCTTTTTTTTATTTTACTTTTTTTATGTGTATGTTATATATTTATTTACCAATGTAAACTTTTTTATTTATTTATTTTTGAAATGAAGGTAAAAAAAACAATTTTTAAAATAAAAGTTATAGTGTGATAAAAATATAATAAGAATAAAAATATTTTTGTTTAATTTTACAATAAAAAAGACAGGTGATGTTTTTTTAATATAATTACATCAATTCTTTTAAAAATAGATAATTTAAAATTAAAAGATAGAATATTATTCAATAAAATCATATTTATTTTTATTTTGAATAAAATATATAAAATACATCAATAAAAGGCACTTTGAAAACTAGTATCTAATCGTTACTATAAAACTTGATTTCTATGTACATATTTTATTTTATTTTATTTCAATGGTAGATTTTTAAAATGTTTATATGTACATAAGGATAAATCTATTAATCTCTATTAAATGTAAGGTGGTCATCAGATATTATTTCATCCTCTTCATCAACATTATTCTCTTCTTTTTTTTTAAATAATGATGGTATATTCACTGTAAAGAATCCGGCAATGACTAGACAGGCACCAATAATATATTGAGTGTTAGGTATAATATGTTTAAATATAACATCACCAATTAACGCAAATGGAACCTGAAAAAAAAGGAAAGAGAAAAGGAAGAAAAAAGATTATTAATTTCATATTTTTTTGTTCAATTATTAGCTTTTTTTTATAAATAAGTATATAAAATATTGTGAACTTACCGTCAGAGTCATACCCAAAGTAACTATTAATGGTGAAGTCATTAACATTGAAAGTAACCATAAGTAATCAGAGCTATAAATAAAGTACGGAGGAGAAAAAAAAAGTGATTTTTGAATTAGAAAAAAAAAGTGACTTATATACATATAAATGATAATTTAAAAAATAAGCTTACAAAAAGGTACCAATTAAAGCATTAAATAAAATCATTCCCCATAAAGCAGAATTATATGGTAAAGAAAAAGTTTCTATACCCAACCAATGAAGTAAGAAAAATAATGGCCAAAGTAATACTATATTAAAAAATCCAACAAAACCAAGGAACAGAGTCATATCGACTTTGGACTCATCATCGATTTTTAATTTAAGAAATACAGTATAGGCACCATAAAATATAGCTCCAGATAACGCAAGTAGGTCTCCTATTAATTTATAATGATGGACTTGATCAGTTTTTGTTGATACTTCGTCTGACCATGATACTAGCACTACACCAAATATACTAAATAAAAAAATATAAAGAAAGAGATATACTTATCAATTATTTTGATCTATTAATATTGTTATTATAATTAAAAATAAAAAAATAAATTTATTTTACCTCAATATAACAGCTAACATTTTAATCCATGTAAATCGTTCTACTTTAAAAAAAACACCAATTGCCAATGTAAATAGACCTAAAATAATAATGCCATAGCATTAAAAAAAATCGATCAATCACCATTATTTTTATTTATTTCATATTACTCAATTATTATGCATTATTATTATTTTCTCTTTACCAGACATGGATGATAATATCGTCATGCTGCCTACAGTTGTATAAGCTAAACTGGCATTGGTCGTGTAGTTTGCAAGAAACCAAAGGATACAAAAATAAGAGCTGAGTTGAATAGTTTCTTTTGTTGTCATTTTCTCATTTGTTTTATATTGGTATAGCTCTTCGCCCTATATATATGGTTGTATTATTATCATAGTATATTATTTTATTGCCTGTATGAATGTATATTTAAAGTACTTATCTATAAGTTCCTTTATTCATTACCGCATTCTCTTCTATATTTCCACCATCTTCATTTTCTAATAAGCTTTCTCTAACTTCCATATGTATTCTATGTACAATACATGCACGCATGCACGCATATATAAATATACATAAAAAGTCGATACAAATGAATATATTTTTTATGGTTGTCAATTCGTCGCCATACCTATATATATATGACTTACTCTTCACGAGCTGATTGTATAGCTGTTGTTTTTTTATTATTGTATTTTTGTTTTAAGCAACTAATAGAAGGTGGTATAAGATATAAAGAAAAAGTGGAGGTTCCAATATATGTTATAAAAAATGGACGATTAAAATGCTGATCACCAAAGATATTCTATTTATGATGAATATACATAAAAAATGAAATAAAAATAGTTAAAACTTATATAAGTGGAATGTGATTACTTTATTTTTTATTTACATTAGTAATAAACGATGTAGAGACCCATATAAATACAACTACTAAAAGAAGTATTAGACCGAAATAATATCGTCTTTTAGAAGATGTTATTGTTTCTTTTGACATGAGTTCATTTATAAAATATAGATATATGATAAAATAAGATTAAAAGGTGGAAGAAAAAGAAAAAATTGCGGAATTTAAAGTTGAAATAATTTTAAAAGTAAAAGGTTGATATTAATTAAAAAATCCACTTAATCATACTTAATTATTATTAGAATAGCATCCCTTTTTTATAGTAGTAATATTATTATTATTTATTAAACTTATATTCATTTCTATTTTATATTTTATACATTACTGATCTGCATCCCTTCTTGATGTTGTACTTTAACAAATAATGAAATTTATACAATAAAATAATACAGTAGTAGTAGCTAAAAAGAAAAACTTATTCTTTTATTTTATTTCGTTAATAATCAATCAAAAAAAAAAAAAAATTGAAAGAAAAAAGTGAGTTTTTTTTACTTTTATTTTGAATATATTAAAAAATAAATATATGTAAAGTATCGAATGGTATTATTGCTTTTTTTATTGATATTAATATTTAAACTATAAACAAGTGGTATATATTATAAACAATGATAATGCGTGAATGCTGTACTAATAAAAAAAAAAAAGAGAAATGATAGTAATGATATAGATAATAATATTCATATAAAAAAGAATCTAGCATATATGTACTGTTTTTGGGGGTAGGATGAGGCATAAAAATAATACTAATGATAATAATAATACTAATGATGATAATAATAATAATACTAATGATGATAATAATAATAATACTAATGATGATAATAATACTAATGATAATAATAATAATAATAATAACTATAAATATAAATAAAAATATAAAAGAGTGATCAAGCTTAATTAACACAAGGAGTGGGAGAGTAGTTTGAAATAAAAGAGTCATAGGAGGGTAATTGTGGGTCTACTTCATATACCGGTAAAGCATCTTCATATTCAACGTTTTGTAAAAAAGTAGGATTAGGTAGAGAGGGTCTTGAATCGTTTTCTTGATTTTCAAACGAGGTTCTAAAGATAGAATATACTTGTAATTCTTCAGAAGGACGAATGCCATAACCTAAGGTACCAATACGAATGGGTAAGGTTAAATGGTAATGATCGGATGAAGAGGATGAAAAAAAGGAAGATAATTTTAATTTATTTTCATGGAATTGTACATGTAAGGAATAGTTCACGGAAATGGCATCGCTATAAGTAATAGAAGGGGTTAAGTCGGACGAAAGAGGAAGTTCTATTTGTTGTTTTAATGGGTTAAAAGAGAAAGCGGAAGATGAAGTTGAGGAGGACTGTGATGATACTAATGGGATTTTCAAAGTAGAAACAGTGGATTGATGGACTTGATTTAAACTTTTTACTATTTGGGTTAAAGTAAGGGACATGGAAGAAAAGACACAAGTTGTAGTAGATGAGTCATTGTTATTATTGGATTGGTAAAAATAATCAGGAATTGTTACATCCAGTTTAATTGAGTCACCGGGAACATAATCCAAAGCATGTGTTGATAATTTAATAGATTGCTGTTGTTGATGGTGGTCTTTTTTATTATTTTTTTTAGGTTTTGGAGGAATAGATTGAATTAAAGGTGTTTTAAAAAGACAAGTTTCAATAAAAGGCATAAAAATGATAGGCTGGTTATATTCCTGTAAAGTTTCTTTTGGGTTGATACTTGTTCTTGTATTGATATGATTTTCGATTTCGTCAATATAAACAGAAACCATATAGTAGCATTTGTAATGAGGATAATCCATAGAAGGAGGAAATTGTACGTTAGGTAGTTGAATGATAAAAGGAAAAGAGTGTTTATTCATGACTGTTAAATCTTTTTGTGGATGTTTACTATCCCAAATGGTTCTTTGAGTACCAAAGAATTGCTTTCTTTTGATCAAAGAACCTGTATTGATATTCATCATTCTCTCAGATCCATGAAAAACTATTCTTATTTTATCGATTCTAGATAAAATTTCTTGATTTAATATTTGTAAATCGACATGACCTATATAATTTTATATTATATTTTTTTTTTAAAAAAAATTAGCAATGATGGTCATGGTAGTTTGCTTATTTTTTTTTTTTTAAATAATCAATGGTTTACGTACCTGAAACAATACTCGAAGGACCAAACACGGGTGTATTTTTAATTGCCCAACCATATTCTGGTTGAAGTTTAATAGATAATTGTATATTGGAAGTATCCATTTTAATTATATTTTTTTTAAAAAAAGAAAATTTGATTTTAGTTAAGAAAGATCAAAAGAGATCAAAAAAAAAAAAAAATACCTTTATATATATGAACTACGCCGAGCTGTAACTTGGCAATTGGATTGGCGCCAAAGAAATGAAAATTTCTATGAAATTTTCATGGCCATTGCTCGGTGAAAAATCAGCCAATAAAATGCATGAAAAATTTTTTTATTTTAAAAAATAATTATAATGATTTTTAACTTTTATTACTATTACTATTTTAAAAAAATAGAAAGATCTAATATTCTTAATTTTTTTATATGTTTGGATAAAAGAGTAAAATATTGACCTTGATAATAATAACAATGAAAATAATAATAATAAAAATAATAATAAAAATAATAATAAAAATAATAATAAAAATAATAA
This sequence comes from Cunninghamella echinulata, assembly GCA_025201675.1. Classification (NCBI taxonomy): domain Eukaryota; kingdom Fungi; phylum Mucoromycota; class Mucoromycetes; order Mucorales; family Cunninghamellaceae; genus Cunninghamella; species Cunninghamella echinulata. The sequence goes on from MU612598.1 coordinate 14,110, forward strand.
TAATAACAGCAATAATGATAATGATAATGATAATAATAATAATAATAACAATAACAAGGAACAAGTTTGTCATCCACGTGTATCAAGTAAACCCTTCGGACTTCAATTGTCTATTGGTTTTCACATCAAAAAATAAAAACAAAAGAGTCTGTGAATCCTCTTTGGTCCCTTACCTTGGCATTTATCTTGGCCCTGTCAATCATTTAATATAATATTTGATTTAAACTATTTTTTTTAATTTTATTGATCTATCAACTATTCTAAAAGTTTTTTTATTACTACGCAACTTAATCTGTCTTTTTTCATTTTTTTTAAATACTAACTTTTAATTTTATTATTATTATTTTTTAAAAAAATCTAACCACCAAAAAATTTTTAATAGAATACTTAACCTAAATCAAATGATTTTCACATATCTGATAAAAAACAGCCGGAAAAAGCGGCGAATCTACTCCCCCCTAAATAACCATGTGGAGTGTGAAATGGGATCGACTGCCGCAGTACTACATATAGCTATACCTATATGATCGTGTTCGTTACACCAAGGTAACTTTCTAAAACGTTTTTAGAATCTCGCTAAAAAAATAAACAATAAAAAATTTTTTTAATCCAACAATGATGGTAATAGCACAAAACCAAAGGGTAAACAATTATCAGCAATATCCTTTTATGGTTTAGTTTGTTATTTTTAGCGATGATTTTATGTATGTAGTTTTTATAGTATTTAAAGGTATTAATTAACAAAAATCAATAATAATAATGGAAAGTCAGTGATATTATGATGATGAAAATACTATGTATTTTCTATTTTATTATTATTATATATTTTAAATAAATTATATTCTATAAAATGCTAAAATAATGAAGGGTATCTAACAAAAATAATTTAATGATAATGCTATGCTTTTTTTTTTTTTGATATAAATAAATAAATAAATAAATAGAAGGATATCGATAAAGCTAATGACGATGATGATGATATCGAT